>CATOUR010000632.1:0-129643 GCA_951848785.1 Callosobruchus maculatus | reverse complement strand
ATCTATCACTTGACTGGTCAAGCGTTGTCGGTCGAATATCCGGACACCAGGTGTTATACGTACTAAAGTTTAACGTATGTATGTATCAAAGAAAACCCAATATGCAGACTATTTGACGAGGACGACGAAACAGCCTCTCACATAATCTTTGAATGTGAGGCCCTACGCTGGTGGAGATTCAGACTGATAGGGCCAAACAACCCCAAATCACTCCCCAATCGAGATATCGTGAAGAGATCTCTTGGATCTTATCAAGGTCACAAAACTCTTCACGGATTAACAAGCGCACAGGACAATACAATAAGCCAATGGCTGCAGTGTTGGGGCTACCTAACCCGGCCTGTACGTTTGACCCCCCTAACCTAACCTAACCTAACGTATGTATGTAATGCATGTCGCATTCACCATTTTTCAAATTAATTTTAGACCTTGCTTTTATAAATGAATATAGGGTAGGGGTAGGCTAGGGCACATAATTAATTTTCTTTGTGAAGATAAAACACATAAAAGGGTATGCAAAACTGTGAATTAGTTGTTGTAGCGAAATATAAAAAAGTACATTTTAGCGTCTGAAGGGAAAATGGGCAGATATCGCTATGACTGCATGATATTTTTTTATTTCAAAAAATTGCCGCATTGTTGGTCATTAACCCATTCGGCATATCTACAGTATTACAATTTATATAAGAAATTCGTTTGTTGCAAATAGCTTAACAAGCTGCGAAAGTTACAGTCTGGTCCTAATATATCATTTAGAGTCTGGGATGTGCTATTATAGCACCCTACACCTTTACCAGCTGTAGTTTCTAAAGCGTCAAGTGATAATACAAAACGGTCAAGTTAATTTTCCAACTCGTCACTTGTAATTTCAAACTGTCAGGTGTAACTTATACCTGTCAGGAGTGAACCCCTTTTCTGGTGTAAACATACGGGTATTGCTTTAGATCATTCTATATTGTGTAAGGAAGAAACTGTTGAATTGATTTTAATGAAATTTTGACACAGTATTACCACCATGGCGAGGATGGAACATGGGTATGGTTTTTATAAACCGTGCCATTGGCGGCGCAGAAATAATAGAAAAACTAAAAATATAAAAACAGCTCAAACTTCGTTTTTAGGTGTTTTAGAGGTTCCCGATCATTTTATGAGTCTTTTTTGGGTCTGGGAGAAATTGCGGTGGTGGGGGGGGGGTTCAAAACTGAAAAATTTGCTGTATTTATAATAGGCTGTCCACTGACCTGTGAGGGAAAACCTAGCGACATAAATCACCTTTTTAGGTCGATCTGAACATTGCCTTGCCTATTACTGAAACTAAGGGACTTAGAATTTTCTGTATACGTACGAGTATTTATTGCTTTAGATCGTTTTGTATTTTGTAACGTGGAAACTAGTAAATTGATTCTAATGAAATTTTGACACATTATTATTACTGTGGTGAGGATGGAAAACGCGTATGCTTGTTATAAATCGTGTTTTCTACCTTTTTTGGGTGGGGGTGAAATTGGGGTGGTTGGGGTGTGAAAAGTTTGTATTATTGATAATAGGCTGTCCATTGACCTATGAAGGGAAGACCTAGCGGCATAAGACAATTTGGGGGGGGGTGGGGATTGGCGATGATTTGGTTGCAAGGGGATCTCAGACTAAAGCTTCATGCTATGGTAAAATAATAAACTGGCATCACTGTGATGTGTGGGAAGTACTGAGTCAATCAACTTGACTTCATTTTTCACATATACCGACAGACCCTTCGACCGACCCATAAATGGTCCAGCAAACATGTATATAGATTTAACAGCGCATCAACAGGTATCGAAATATTGACAATGCAGAATTTATTTTGCTTGATTCAAAACTAGTATTTTGAACTATTAGTGTCTTATATGTGTTTGTGCCTTACTCAGACATATGTGTTGTAAGGATCAATCACTACTTAATATTACTCATACATATACCCTAATATGACTATACCTTGGAGTGTCGGCACTCGGTAGGAGCACAAAAAATGTAAACAAATCTTATATTTCTGAATTCAATTGTACCACGGTACCTCCTAAAAAATAATGTATGGATAGGCATTTTAAGAAACAAAGTGATTGGGTCATTGTTTATTCATGGAAATTCAATTGGAGACATTTATTTGGGTATGTTGAGAAATACCATCAATCCGTTAGTCACAGAAACTATTGAAAACCAAATGGAAGAGGATGGAAACCCTATACTTGATGGGTCTGAAATCTATTTCCATCAAGACCTCTTCTCACTATCCTCTTCCGGTTCGGTAGTGGATAGACGACGCGTTTCCAGATAAATGGATACAGCGAAGAGGGCCTATAGAATGGCCTGCTAGATCATCTGATTTGAGGCTTTTTTTATGAGGCCGTTTAAAATCTATTGTGTTTAGTCATCAACCTGAAAGTTTGTATGACCTTTGTCAACGCATCACCGAAAGCAGCCTTGATATCCCACAACATATTTTTCCAACTGTCCGTCAGGAACTTCATCATAGCCTATACCATTGTTTGGACTATAACGCGCAACATTTTAAACACTTATTGCAATAAAAAGCTATATTTTTGTGTGTTTCTGTTTTCTATTTGAACAAATTAAGATACATAAAGATTTTTCTAATTTTCTTTAAAATGAATCGATTGATTTAAAAAAATCAGCACTTATCTTTGAAACGAGATATTAGATACCTTTGACATTTAAAATGTTTTAGGGGATGACCCTAGGGGGCGCAGGATGGAACGGGGGTGAAGTAGTTTTTAGTTAAAAAGTTGTGCCCCATGACAAAACTTTTGACGTGCTTCGAAGTTCTTTGTTTTAATCAGTGGTTTTCGATAAATCCGTTGCGGGAGGTTTTCAAATGAACCTCCTGTATAATGCCGTACAACTAATCAGATGTTTAGCCACAGCATAATAAACAACCAGCACAATAACTCAAGTTGGCGGAAATTACACGCGCATCCCCACTTTTGGATGATTTTTTGTAGGGATGGTAACGGTACTTCGATACTTGTACTTCTGCACTAATATCGACTATTTTTATCTTAGATACTTTTTGAGCGATTCCAGGCTGGTATCGATACTATTGTAGGTGTATCAGTATATATTTATTGAGGTGTGTAATCAATTGCACAAAATTCTCTGTACGAACCAAACGTGCCTATTTGGCTAAAAAATGTTGAATTGGTACCGGTATCGATATTTTCATTTTCGCATCTCTACCCAAACTTCACAGCCGTAAAATCATCCATAAACCCTCCCAAGGTCAAATTTTTGGGAAACCATTTTTATATAGGAAATCCTCAGAGATATTATGCTGGTTGTTTACTATGCTGTGGCTTAGCTTTCAAAAATCGTTCGCTAGGAACCTAGACACCACAGCATAGAAAACAACCAGCATAATAACTCAAGATGGCGGAAATTACACGCGCATCCCCACTTTTGGATGGGTTTTTTGTAGGGTACGGTACTTCGATACTTCTGCACTAATATCGAGTATTTTTGTCATTGATACTTTTTGAGGCATTCCAAGTTGGTATCGATACTTTTGTATTGGTATCGAAAATAATTATATAATTATTGAGGGGTGTAATCAGTTGCACAAAATGCTCTGTACGAACCAAACGCGCCTATGAGGCAAAAAAATATCAAGTTGGTACCGGTATCGATATTTTCATTTTCGCATCTCTACCCAAACTTGACAGCCGTAAAATCATCCAGAAACCCTCCCAAGGTCAAATTTTGTGCAACCATTTTTATATAGGAAATCCTCAGAGATATTATGCTGGTTATTTTCTATGCTGTGCTAGACACATTGCGTGCAGCCCACCTGTCTGCGCTGGAAATTTGCAGATCGTGTAGCTTATAGCGTTCATTGCCGTTATTTTTCAGATAAAAAATATTTAAAAAACCGAATTGCTGAAATTAGGAGTGATTTGCATCTCCGCTGCTCCGCAGCTCTTATGCATCCGCCGCCACTGATTGCAATTAATTTATTTGTTTCAGATTATACCCTTCAAGGATGAGAAGGGGCTCGATTTTGAGGTCACAAAACTCCGAGCCGTTGATAGTGGTGGAAGATGAGAAAGAAGAAGAAAAAACGAACAGTTCCTCCAGACAGAGCTCCGAAGATGAGTCCACCACCTTGAACCCCTTCTTACTGTCTCCTTATGCCAGAGAGATAAGGAAGCACTCCCTACCTACTCCACAATGCAGCGGTTAGTACAAGCGACAGTATAATTTACGCTCAATAAAGTTTTGAATTTTCAAAGGAATCAAAAACCCATGAGATACGCAGAAAATACTTGACTAGGGTACTTGCAGAAAGAAATATTATGTCGTTTACGCGTTCCTTAGAGCCTAGTAAACATGACAAAATCACTTGTTTGGTTTTTTTGGAATCGGCAGTGAGAGATATTCCAAAAATTATTTCAAATGCCGGAAAATGACGCGCAAACAGCCTCTGACGTCAGTGATATCCTATAATGATGGGATGTAAAGTATTGATATTCGATATCGATAGCCAGGGCTAACCTAACATTTTGACATTGATCATTATAACCACAAAATACAGTCACACACAAAAGTATTTTTTTATACAAAAGTCAAAAGAATAAAAGTTAGGCTAGATTACTAATTCACTTTGTAGGGATGGGCTTGGGTTAGATTCTATCTTTGGATTCATTCATAATGGGATGCGCCGCAATAAAATGATGGCTTCGATTAATTGCGAATCTCGGTCACAAACAGGATGAACTGTGATACCTATCAGATATAAAAATGTATTACAACGAAAATGCTAGTGGGTTAATTGCCTGTTTCAAATATGTTTAAGTATCAGTAAAGTGAGTCCTGACCTGCGCTGTAGCAGTATCGATTGCCGATATCGATAAGATATCTGTGACGTCAGCCCTTGTTTTAAGTCACGTGGAAAAGTTTGAATATATCCTTATTTTATTTTGCAAATATCTTTTTTTGGCCGTCAGTAAAATCATGTTTTTTGTTTCCTACTGCTTCTTGATATGGTTTTCTTTACGCTATGTATACTCCCGAGACGATTTCACGACCTCTGCAAGTACCCTATTACTTACCTATCAAGTGACTGTAGCATACACTGTACAGTCTGATCGCTCGCCAAATGATTCGATATGTTATTTAGTTTCCTTAGTTAAACAATCAAAGCAAGTGCTGCTGGTTGCAATAGGGCCTCTATTCCTAATCGTCACGTTGTTTGACATCTTTGCTATGTGAAAGCTTCTTAATGCGTTTAGCTTCTTAAAGAAACACTGAAAACTCATTTTAAATCACTTAAATACAGCATACCAATCAATCGGCGGAACATCTCACGTTGACGGCAACCAAGGACGTTTTAACGTCCTTGGCGGCAACCATACATGCATCCCGCCATTTTGGATTAGAATCTGTCAAAAGGGGCATATACGTCGATGGACGTCATTGACGCAAGTCCGATGCTCGTATTTGCTGAGGCGTACGCTGAGAGATTTTGTATAGTATAGGCGGTTTTGTTAGTATATGACCTTTAAAATGGACAAACAATGTGCTGGAAGTGTGTGCGCTGCTAAACATTGCAGAAATATGTACTATAGGTAATTGCTGGAAAAGTTTTTTTTGATTTCCGAATGATCCCGTAAGGTAAGTATATACCTATAACCTACAAATACCATATATATTCAAAAATGTACGGACACTATTTTTACGGATCGATTGAGACGACTTAATCGATTTCATAGGTGACAGGTGATCAGTCAGCACGCTTTTGAGTTGAATTTTATACAAGCCTATGTTTTTTAATAATAAAATTACAGAACAAAAATTGGGAGTTCAGTGAAAGGTGTAACCGTTCACTTGAATGTTTGTCATTGTCAGTAGTATCTTTACTCAAAATTAACTTAGAAGTGTTACAAACTAATCATCAGCGTTTGGTGCTAGCAGCTATCAAATCGGCTCAATCAAGTGAATGCACACCTTTCCTTTAACTTTCTTTATACTACTACCGCTATCTGTTATCCATTAGGTAAAGGTTTCATTTCCATTTTTTATTTATAAAAAAGGGAGTATTGAGCACTTGAGGGTATTGTTTCTTTGTTTTATTTCTTTGGGTAGTTCAAGCCGTCGCGTCGCTTGGTGTCTGATGAAGCTAGACTTCCTTCTAGGTTCCGGTACTCCCATTGGGAGTACTACAAAGAATCATACTCGGTGATAATTGCATCTAAATATGTTAATAATAAAAACTAATTATTGGTTCTATTTTAAAAAGTAAAGTTCCACTACAGCTTCTTGAGAAAATATCTTGGAAGTATAGAAACTAGTGGAAACACTTCCACCTTGAATAAACATTTTAAGCAGTTCAATTTTTTTTTATATGCAAATTTTCGATAATCCATGTTGTCCGATACTGATACTTAAGGGAATCGGTACTGTGTCTTAAAAGTATCGGTGGGTATCGACACTTGGTCAAAAGATATGGAATTAGATCGGAATCGATAAATTTTGTTATTTCGCATTCCTACCCAGACTTCTAATCCATAATGGCGCCATCGAGGTCAACTTCTGTAGGATCCATGTTTATACAGAAAATCCTCAGAGATATTCTGCTGATACTGTAATGTTACACTAGACTTATCAGTTATACCATAAATTAAATGTATCATATGTTCTCTAAGTCTAGTCTGAATAGTTTTTTCTATCTAGTCTCATATCTTGATGATATCTTAGCGGTTATGGTCACTCAGAAATACAGATTTTGTTAAAAACCTGAATATTTAATTGGATTGAATTGAATTCACTTTGAAAATTAAGTGCAGCAATGAAAATTTGTCTTCCCTGGATATTTTTAACAAAAGGCGCAGCCAAAGCAACTTAGACTTTGACGAAGTGAAAAAAAAACAACTAACATGGTTCGTTACATAACGAGTGTTATAAATACGGTTTATAGTACGGAATGACCAGTATCGATTTTTCAGTACACCGGCTTCGGGAAAGCCATGATATATATATATATATATATATATATATATATATATATATATATATATATATATATATATATATATATATATATATATATATATATATATACATCATTATAACAAACCTGAGCCAATTGGAAATTGACCATATACTGAGCCACCTACTTAGAGATGTGCTAGATAAATAATAGTTTTATTTTCATCTCCAGATATATTGTGTTGTATCTAAAAACCGTAATATACATAAGAAATTATTTAAAATAAATATTTTTGAAAATGCTTATATATTCATATTTATAGTACATACATGAACCATGCATACATTTAATACCATTGTGAGCCTTTGATATACAAGTTTATGTAAATTATCGAATCATCCTGAGCCAAGCAATGTTGCCAAGATTACAGCTGGGTTTAGGCTCAGAATAGTTAGCAATCAAATATATACAAATAACACGCCCACTTGACCTTGACTGGGTGGAATTATTACTCCTGATGTACTGTGTGAGGCTTTCCCGGCCACCGTCGAGTGAATTTGTGGTTCTTGGGTTGTTAAGCCGGCGTCGTTTAGCGTTAAGGCTTGACGTTTCGCCACCACGAGTGGATGGCATATTCAGAATCTATTTCACTTTGGCGACTTCCAAAATACTGTAATTTGGATTTTGGATACTGTAATTTGTATTGGTCAATATGGTCAAGTCATTCTCACGTGATGCCGTGACCAAGGGAAAAGGGATTCATTTTTATTCAGGGTGTTAATTAAGTATGTTAACAAACTTTAACCACGAATAGTACTCTGAAAAATAGAAAGAAAATGTCATATGAACATGGGTCCGGAAATGCTTCCTAAGGGAGCTACGCTCCTTTGCATGGGGCACCCTGAAGACGGTTTTCCCTCGATATTCTCGAAACCATTCATAACAAAATTACGAAATTAGGTACGATGGGTAAACTTTTGACGCTGAATCTGATTCTGAATTCAGAATTTCATGATTTTAATCAGAGGCGTATCATACGGGAGGAGTTAGGGGTAAAAATTTTGATTTTAGAATATGGTGTTTCAGAGTTTGTTGTCAAGTAGAAGTGTACTGATATTCAGCTGGTGGCGGTCACTTCCACTTTAAGAAAACATTCTCTATTTGTCTTAGTATTTTATTTCTTATTTGTTTAAACTCTTATTAAATAATGTTACTTTAAAAATAATACCTAAATGTTTTGTAATAACTCTAAACTGAATAAACTGACAGTTCTTAAGTTGTTTATCAATTATTTCAATTGTTTTTCACAGCACACGTATTAAATAAATGAACATTTATTTATTTACAATAGCCTGCATCGATTTAATGCTTTGCATTTTTCTCGAAAATGGTTAGCCCTATCGAGATGTACCAAAAAACCATTTGTACGTAGAAATCTCTGAAATGTCTGTCTGTTGGCGTTTTTCTAGCCTCCCAATCTCAGTAACCGCTACATGGATTGTGATGAAATTTGGGCAGCGTTATGCTGTGGGGTCGTAGTAGGTAATGTTTCTATAATTTTGTAAATCGTTATACGGGGAGCGGAGTAATTAGCAAAAAACGAAAAATTTCAAATACGCCTCAAACCTCGTTTTTAGGCGTTTTAGGGGTTCCTGATCATTTTCTACTTTTTTTTGGGTGGGGGTGAATTTGGGGTGATTGGGGGGTGGGGGGTTGTAATACTGAAAAATTTGTTGTATTCACAATGGGCTCTCTAATGACCTGTAAATGAAAGACCTCGTGCCATAATACAATTTTTTAGGTCCATCCAAACATTGCCTTCCTTATAATAGAAACCAAGGGACTTGGAATAATTTGTCATGTATATATCCGAGTGTTGTTTTAGTTTTAGATCGTTCTTTATTGCATAACGCCAAAATTATCGAATGGATTTTAATTAAATTTTGACACAGTATTACTGCCACGGCGAGGATGGAAAACGCGCATGTTTTGGAAAAATCGTGTCAGTGGCGGCGCAGCAACAATAAAAAAACTAAAAATGTAAAAATAGCTCAAACTTGGTTTTTCGGCGTTTTAGGGGTTTCTGATCATTTTTTACTTTTTTTGGGTGGGGGTGAAATTGGGGTGGTTAGTGGGTGGGGAGTTGTAAAACTCAAAAATTTATTCCATTTATAACAGTGTCCATTGACCTGTGAAAGAAATACCTAGCGGCATAATAGACGTTTGTTAGGTCCATCCGAACATTGCCTTGGCTATTACAGAAATCAAGGGATTTGGTATTGGTAGGGGTAAGTATTGATTTAGGTCGTTCTGAATTTAGTAACATGGAAATTATGGAATTAATTTTAATGAAATTTAGACACAGTATTATTACCGCGGCAAGGATGAAAAATGCGTATGGTTTTCAAAAATCGTGTCAGTGGCGGCGCAGCAATAATAAAAAAACTAAAAAATGAAGTCAAGTTAATTGACTCAGTACTTCCCCCACATTACGCTGATACCAGTTTATTATTTTCCCATAGCATGAAGCTTTAGTCTAAGATCCCTTGCAACCAAATAATTGCCAACCCCCCCCCCTAAAATTGTCTTATGCCGCTAGGTCTTTCCTTCACAGGTCAATGGACAGCCTATTATCGATACTACAAACTTCTCACTTTTACAACCCCCACCCCCCCCCCCCCAACCACCTCACTTTCACCCCCACCCAAAAGACTGGTAAGAAATGATCAGGAACCCCTAAAACATCTAAAAGCCGAATTTGAATTGCTCATACTTGTCGCGTTCTTTGATTATTGCTACGCTGCCACTGACAAGATTTTTAACAAACATACGCGTTTTCCATTCTCACCACGGTAACAATATACTGTGTCAGAATTTCATTAGAATCAATTTAATAGTGTCCACGTTACAAAATACAAAACGATTTAGACCAATAAATTCTCGTATAGTATACAGAAAATTCTAAGTCCCTTAGTTTCTGTAATAGGCTAGGCAATGTTCGGATGCACCTAAAAAGCTGATTTGTGTCGCTAGATCTTCCTTCACAGGTTAGTGGACAGCCTATTATGAGTACAAGAATTTTTTTAATTTTTCAACCCCCAACCCCCCAACCACCCCAATTTCACCCCCACCCAAAAAAAAACGCAGAAAATGATCAGGAACCTCTAAAACGCTTAAAAACGAAGTTTGAGCTGTTTTTATATTTTTAGTTTTTTTATTATTTCTGCGCCGCCACTGGCACGATTTATCAAAACCATACGCGTTTTCCATCTTCGCCATGGTAGTGATGCCGTTTCAAAATTTCATTAAAATCAATTCAACAGTTTCCTCGTTACAACGATCTGACGCAATACTCTCGTATGTTTACATCAAAAAAAATTCTAAGTCCTTTGCTTTCTGTAATAGGCAAAGGCAATGTTCGGATGGACCTAAAAAAGTTATTTATGTCGCCAGGTCTTCCTTCACAGGTCAGTGGACAGTCTATTATGAAAGCAACAAATTTTTCAATTTTACAACCCCCCACCCCCCAACCACCCCAATTTCACCCCCACCAAAAAAAAAGTAGAAAATGATCAGGGACCCCTAAAACGCCTAAAAACGAAGTTTCAGCAATATTTAATTTTTTTTGTTTTTTGCTAATTACTCCGCCGCCTATGCACCGATTTTCAATTGTAGGAACGTTACCTACTACGACCCCACAGCATACCGCTGCCCAAATTTCATCACAATCCATGCAGCGGTTACTGAGATTACGAGGGTAGAAAAACGCGACAGACAGACAGACCGACAGACCGACAGACAGACCGACGGAAATGAGTGACGTGGATTTTCGTTATGTACACATCATAAAACGCCCAAAAAACGTATTATCTCAAAATCGAAAATTTTCGCGATCACAATACTCCCCTCACCTATCGGTGTGGGAAGTAAAATATAAAAATAGCTCAAACTTCGTTTTTAAGCAATTTGGGGGTTCCTGATTGTTTCGTTTCGTCCAGTTGGGGCTGAATTGTGTCACCTACGGAGAGATTTAGGAAACTATTTTTTTTTTTTAAATAGCGGCGTTAACTACTTGGTCATAGCCGCGTAAACAGTGAGTGTAATTACTAAGAAAAAAGAAGAAAAATGGGAAAGGTAATGATAATTCTAATGTTCAGATTTTTTTGAATAAACCAGTACTTTTCAAATAAGCTATAGTTTTTTTAATATTTATAGTACTGAGGCAATCAGACATATTGCTTGGCAGGCTCAACTGTGATCTTGTGGGTTCGTACTGTGGACACTCTAGTAAAATATGTTTGACTGTTAAATTTATGCCACAAGCTTCACATAAGGTGTGGTCTTCGCCTCTTAGGAGGAAGGATGACGTTATAAAAGTATGTCCTATTCTCAATCGAGTAATAACCACCTGTTCTCGTCTTTGAAGTGGGGTTGGAAACGACCATGGCTGCACTGACGGTTTTACGGTTCTCAATTTGGGATCGATTGCTTCATAGTAAGACTGCCATCGTTCTATGATTTTCATTCTTAAATATCCTTTTGCATCTTCCAACCTTGTCGATATATTTTCGTCTGGTTCCAAACTTGACGCCAATTTAGCAGCAGCATCCGCTCTCTCATTTCCCTCTATGCCAATATGACTTGGAGTCCAAACCAGTATAATTCTCTTCTCTAAGTATTTTAAGTTATGAAGAGCGGTTTGTATTAAACTTACCATAGGGTCTTTAGTGAAGACGTTACTAATGGCATAGATGGAGCTAAGAGAGTCTGTACAGAGGAGACATATAGCAATATTGGTGTGCATGGCATAATCGAGTGCCTTCATTATCGCAAAGAGTTCAGCTGTATATGTTGATGATTTTCTAGGCAAAGACCATGAATGGCTTTCATTTCCCGTACAAAAGGCTGATCCTACACCTGTCTCAGATTTCGAGCCATCAGTATATATCTGGTTAGAATTCGGATAATTTTGAAGTATGGACCTAAATACAGCATTGAGAAGAACGGGATTGACATTATTTCTATCGTACGCAAGGCACTCAAGGTGTTTATCAGGTGGTACTTTTTTCCAAGGACAGAACTTATCAACATCTAAACTATACACACTTGTATTTATTTCTCCAATGTCGTTTTGGAGCTCACTAAATCTTACACCTAACGGTCTGGTTATTGTGATTCTATTAGTGTACCTCCTGTGGTCCTGATTCGTGAATAACAGAGCGTGGTTGGGATGGTTGGGCTGCGCCCAGATTTTTAGGCAGTAGTTGGAGATAAGCTCTTGTCGCCTTTTCTCTAGAGGCGGAATACCAGCCTCACTGCAAAGGGAAATTCCAGGACTAGTTCTAAAAGCACCTAATGCCAATCTTAGACCACTTGAATGGATAACATCAAGAGACCTTAGCCTTGACTTGCGGGCGGACGAGTACACAACTGAACCATAATCGATTTTTGAGAGCACCAAAGCTTTATAAAGATTTAGCAAAGTCTCTCTGTCACTTCCCCAATTTATGTTGGCCATTGCGCGAATAATATTTCACCTCTTCCTACACCTGATAACCAGATCGTCGATATGGTGGTTCCACCTCAGGGTTTTATCCCAAATTAGGCCCAAGAATTTTACTGTATCCTGACATTGTATCTGTGTTTGTTCGACAAACAACCTAGGTTGTGCATGGGGTGATCTGAGTCGACAAAAATGAATACATTTAGTTTTTTCTTTGGAAAACTGGAAGCCAATATCAAGAGCCGTTTCTGTAATATGGTTGATGGCTTCTTGGAGTCGATGTTCTACATCATCCATAGAGGGAGCAGAGTAAAAAATTGCCAAGTCATCAACATATAAAGATCTTCCTATTTCAGGCGCCAGGTTATCCGTTAGACTATTAACAGCTATTGCAAATAATATCACGCTGAGTGGGGATCCCTGTGGTACTCCATTCTCCAACATGTGTAAATCTGAGTAGTACGTACCATCCGTCACCTTGAATTGCCTATGATTAAGGAATGACTTGATGAAGTTAGGAAGACTACCACGCAAATTCCAATTATGCAAAGTTCTAAGGATGTTGAAGCGCCAGGTCATATCGAAAGCTTTTTCCAGGTCAAACAGCACAGCTACTAGGTGGTGCCTCTTTGCGAAGCTGTTTTGAATAGCATCTTCGAGTTGGACAAGTTGGTCCACGGTTGATCTGTTTTGCCTGAAACCAGCTTGGTGATCCGATATGAGCCTGTTTGTCTCAAGGAACCACATAAGGCGCTTACTAACAATCTTTTCAAGTACCTTGCATAAACAGAATGTAAGAGAAATTGGCCTGAAGGTAATTTTATGTCTTTGCCTTCTTTTGGGATGGGGATAATAGCAGTGCTCCACTTTTCTGGAAATACTCCGGTGCTCCATATTTGGTTGTATAAGAGGAGTAGTTGTTCTTTTGCCTGTGGCGGTAGTTGTTGAATGAACTCATACGGAATATTATCTTCTCCTGGTGTAGAGTTATTCAGTTCACTGATAACGATTTCTAGCTCCATCATAGTGATTGGTAGGTTGTACTCGGCTGCAGGACTTTGTTCGAAATCTATTCCTTATTCCATCCGACTTTTTTGTTCTCGGAATGTTGGAGTGAAGTTACAATTACTACTTGTAATTTCAAAGTAGGAAGCGTACGCGTTGGCCTTATCCGCTTTATCGTAGAGAAGTTGTCCGGCAATATCTAATACTGGGGACGAATCAGGAAATCGTCTTCCTTTGATGGCTCGAACTTTTCTCCACACTTCTGATGGGGGGGTTTCTGAGGTTACAGTGGATACATACTGTTTCCAGGAATTTCTTTTACTGTTAATAATAGTTCGTCGCGCTTTGGCTTGGAGACGTTTGAAAGAAATCATGTTCTCTCGAGTCGGATAGCGGTTAAATACATTAAATGCACGCTTTTTTTCCTGAATAGACTTCGCAACATTCTCATTCCACCAAGGAACTGGATTTCTATTCCTGGGTCTCCCAGACTGGGGAATAGATGCAGCTGCTGCTCCAAGAATTGCTTCAGACATTGCCTCGGCTGATGCATTAACGTCAGTATTTGGTAGCCTAAAGTTTAGTAGTGAGTCCTTATATAGTGACCAGTTTGCAAGACCTGTTTTCCATTTTCTTGGGCGCTCATTACTAATATTTCTGCTAGCATATTCAATTAATATAGGAAGGTGGTCGGATGCTGTTTCACCTTTCAGACATTTCCAATTCATTAGTGGCGCAACATGGGGTGAGCATATACTTAAGTCTATGGCAGATAGCGTATTGGATCTGGAATTTATGTAAGTCCCATCTCCTGTATTTAGTGTCATAAGGTTGAAATTGTCCAGTATAGATTCTATTCTTCTTCCTCGAGGGCATAAGTTTGTTGACCCCCAGATGGGGTTGTGGGCGTTAAAGTCGCCCAGTATTAAATATGGTTCTGGCAGCTGGGCTACAACTTCTTCCATTTCTTCCAATGTCCACGTAGAATCAGGGAGATATATGTTACATATTGTTAATTCTGTTGGGTAAAGCGTCCTTATTGCAACTACTTGTAAGTTAGAATTCATTGTTACCTCACTCACAGGAATATTTTCCTTAATAAGTGTAGCTACTCCACCATGAGCTCTATGCTGGGGGACAACATCTCTTCTGAATATTTTGTAACCTCTAAGAGTGAAACTTTCTATTGGTTTCAAGTGGGTTTCTTGGAGAGCAATACAAAAAGAAGAGTATTCATGTATCAGTATCTTAAGATCTGGATATTTTGAGACTATTCCATTGCAGTTCCACTGCAAGATACTTTCTAGGTTTGTCATAAGATTGTGAGTATGATTAATTGTACCGCTATAAGGTTGAATGTAAGAAAAACTCTTCTTGTAAATGAAAGATCATAAATAATAGGTAGCCAAAACAAGAATACGCTATACACGTTATTAAGATCGTTACATTATACAGATATAAGACATGGAAACGGGAACACAAACATATATGTAAAGTATATGTCAATAAAAATATTAAATAAATAATGGTGAATAAATAAACATATGGACAAAAACATTACGTAAATATGTATGTTTATCACAGTTAAGTAATAAATAGTGAGTAGTAAAAAATATCACAGAAAGTTATGTAAATATATCACAGTAAGTAGATTAAAAGAATAGGATTCTTAAACCCTTAGGAGGCGTTTTTGGGCTTACCTCTGCCACCCCCTTTTTTCTTTTTTGACGACGGCTTATCTGATGTTGCGTCAGAAACGATTTGCTCACTCTCAGTAGATGAGTCACGAGTTCTTTTTTCCGATTCTACAGCTGATACTGCAGATACGCGGCTACTCATAGATTCGCCACGGGGTCGAAGAAAGGGTTTTGAGGTGGAAGTGGTAGTATGCTGACTAGTAAGAGCACCATCTTGGGAGGGTAATTTTGGAGCGAAAGCATCCTTCAGTGCTTCGACTAATTGTGGAACTAGATCTTTCAAGAGAGCGCTTGTATCTGGCTTACTAGCCGTTATTTGACTGTAGGTTGGTTTTCGAGGCACAATAATCTTTCTAGCTTCCCGGTAACTTGTATTATTTGAAACCTTATATTCCTGAATGGCAACTTCCTGTTTGTAAACAGGACAACTCCGCGATCGGGCAGAGTGGTTGCCACCACAGTTTATACATGTAAGTGGTTCTTCGCATCTCGATCCTTCATGTAAGGGCTTACCACATATACATATTTGGCTCTCTCCGCAGCGCATAGAAGTGTGTCCGAATCTTTGGCACTTAAAACATCGAAGAGGAGGGGGAACATAAAGCCGAACTTCCAAAGAGTAGAATGCCACTTTGATCTTTCTAGGTAAGATAGGTGTGCCAAAAGTGAGAACATGATTTGGAGTATCAGTCAAAACTCCTTCTTTTTTAGACTTCAGACCCCTCACCTCTATAACATTCTGACTTGCCAATTCTATTCTTATATCATCCTCAGTACAATTTAAAAGATCTGGACAATAAATAACTCCACGAGATTTATTCATTGTGGTATGAGGTACAACATCGATATCAAAATCTAAGAATCGCTTACATTCTTGCATTTTACGAGACTGTCTTTCTGAACTTGTTTCAATGAGGATACCTTCTCTAGCTTTCTTTACCATTTTGATTTCTCCGAATAATGAGTACAATGCTTTGTTAATCAAGATCGGACTCACTTTATCAAAGTTGAGTCCGTCTTTTCTTTTCAGGACCAAATACCGGCATAGGGCCGTCATTTGGTTCACTGGCTGTGTGCGGTCAGTGGTTTTAAGTGTTCCGCCGACACTATCCGCAATTAGGGGAGCAGATGTCACCACAGAGTGTGTATTTGAATTTTCCATTCAAGTCCCACGAGCAGGGAAGAAGTAAAGGTCAACTACGGCAGTGCTCCCATACCGCAGTAAGGCTAGTTAAACTCTAGAGGTCGCCTGGTATCTAGAGCACACCGTTCGCGACTCAATATCGTAGAGCCATTCACCCCTCGGCACGGTACGATTTACCCCTTGGGTTACGGATTTTTATAACAGGTTTACTCCTGGGGGAGGACAGGGGGAGGATTCAGAGTGGAAGAATAGGATAGGGAGTGGGAGGGTCAAAGGGGAGGTTAAGCTCAGTGTCTGGCAGAATAATTAAAAACTACCAAACTCCGAACTCCCTGCCTGGGGCCGTGGGGGCGACACTCCCCATGCATCTTCTCTTGAAACCAGAATAAGCTTCCAGTAACAGAAGAAAATGCCCCCTGCGGGGAGGAAACTATTTACTAGTTTTTGTGTTGGATGTTTTTTGACGACAGGCGGGCGATGATTTTGTTGCAACTGTTGTGTGGGAAGTACTGAGTCAATCAACTTGACTCCATTTTTTTGTTTAACAAAGAGTTTAACAATTGCTAATCTCAACCAATCAGATTCCACAGAAGCGGAACATTTGATCACTGGATTATATAATGATGACAAGAAATTAGGGTTTTGAATTGAATACATTTTTTAGTGATACATGGAAATAACATTTAAGTTTTATAACAAAACTATTTTTGTTCTTTTCACAATAATTCAAAAGTTATTTCAAAATAAAAATGGGCTTTTGTATCCAGTACCGAAAACACGCCCAAAGCTCCCGAACCCACGTGTCGCCAAGTATGGTTCGTTGAAGCGATCCGTTCTGCAGAGGGTCACATGACGTAGTGGTAAAATTTGATTCAAAAACATATTCATGTCGATGGTACAAAACAAAATGTGTGTAACATGAGTGAAAAGCATATCAATATATTTTTTGGTTAAAAAAAAATAAAAAAAAGTTGCAAGCGTGTGTTTCGAGCCAACACCCGCTTGAACACAGCAATTTGCTGCATAACACTATACCACTACGCCACCCGACCCACCACTGCTGAGCGGATCGCTTCAACGAAACATATTGACTTCACATGGGTTCGGGAGCCATCGGAGTGTTTTCGGTACTGGACTGAAAAGCCCATTTTTGTTTTGTTACAACTTTTTAATTATTGCGAAAAAAAGAAAACGAAAATAGTTTTGATACAAAGCTTATATATGATATGATCAAAAGTGACATCCAGCTTTGACGTTTGTTCCCAATATTAATAAAATGCTATTGGATGATATTTATTAACTTATCTCTCGATACCCAATAGAAAGCTAAATGTGAAAATAAGCGCGGTAAAAAGAAAATAACTATAATACCCATATATCCCTAATGAGAATCACTCGGAGGTGACGTCATGCGCACAGCAGGCGAAAAACCGGACAGCGGAGCATCTAGCCCTGATAAAATAGCATGGACCTAATGATCGGTGTTGCCAAATCCTCTGGCTCATGTTTATAACAATTTCCGGTATATACTTGTATATAAATTATGAAATCGCAGCGCCATTTGTGGAAATTCTGTGAACTATATTTCCTAGCAATGGTATTAACCTGAGCCACCACATTTTGACGTTTATTACCTTTCTGACATTAGAGCACGGAACATGTTTTCGCTATTTACAATCTGTGACATTTGATCTACCAAAGCTTTGTCTGAAATTGACTGTAGTAGGCCAAATGTACCGAGAAACAAAGGCAAACGGACCTGAGCCGTCTATATGGCTCACATCCGTCAAAGTGGCTCAGGTTAATACGCTCAAGTTCCTATTAGTGGATCAGGTTAGTATCAAAGAGGAAAATATTTATATGCGGTACCACTGGGCGCAACCCCATGTTAAATCTTAGGTTCAGTCGGCGTCCAGCGTCACTTGGCGTCCAGATATACGGACGCCGAGTGACATCTGGCTGAAACTTCGCCTATAGGTTGCTTCTATCACAGGTATCCCAAAAAACGCAAAAGCAGCTGGACGTTATCTGACACCGTAAATCGATCGGTGGATATTTTGTAGTTCGGACGTTTCGCACCCGCAGCGCTGGTGGCGAGCCGAAAGTATACAGCTCGTGTATAGAATAGGTCATACCATAGGTTTACTCGGCGTCCACTTTTTTTTTGGGCGTGTCTATTTTCGAATATCCGTTATAACCATCGAGCGGTTTACCTAGCGTCCTTTGTATAGCCATATGGGAAAGGTACGTTGACCTCTTTCGGTGGCAAATATTAAACCAACATAATTCTTGTTTGCCCAGAGTCCGACAATTTGGGTGATAATATAGTATCGCAATCAGCAGCGTCCCGCCAAAAGTAATCGATCTGGATTGTCGACTACTCGTCTTTAAATTCAGATGAAAGGCTTTTTACAGTGACCGTTCACTGGTGAAAATGTCATAGTTATTTAGGGTGTGTTCTTCGGATAGTCACATTCTGAGAAAGTATTTGTTGTTGTATGTTGCTAGTTAAACAGGAATTCAGACTCTTTTATTTCCCACACAACCTTTTATACATTGTCGAAAGCAATTATTGTAAGCGTGGTGGCTCCATTGATTGTTGATCTTATTTGTAGCTTGTTTTTAAATTTTATGTTCAAATCTATCACTTCAGCGTATAAATTTGTACACCTAGCAAACATTTAGTCTCATACACCAACCATGCTTCGCGTCTTTATCACAATGATTTTCATCGATAACTGTGCTAGGGTTATGTTCTGTTTTCGGTGATCAAGCAGATTATAGTGAAGTATTTTTTGTTTGACCTAATAATATTTAATTGTTAGTGTTAATTATCTCTTTTATATACCGGGTTATTTATGTTATCCGACATGGAACATTATGGGTAAAGTATTTGATTAAAAAGAATATAATAATTTCTAATGGATAGGGACCCATTAAGGCTACATTTTAAAAATATGTTCATGATATACAGGGTGTCCCCAGTACACAAAATGTATCAAAGTTATATTTTTTAATGGAACACCCTATATATTACCTCATATTCAGATTCCTTGGTTAATTCTAGTGTGACTTTATTGGACACATGGGACTTAAAGCAAACTGTTTTGGTGTAAATCACCATGTTCGGTATAAGTAGATGCCAGAGAAAAAAATAAATACCACAGAAATTATAAAATTTTGAAATCGGTGACTTTGCCGTATTACTATGCATAAAATGCGTCAGCTTGGTTAGACGATCAAATTTGAATTACGTTTGTGCTTGGAAAAGTCGGTCGTTTAATTAGGGAAACTTCAATCAGTGATAACTTGTTTTTTTCAAATGGGAATTCCTAACTTTTTTTATACGATTAGTAAAATTTTATAGCCTTCCAAACGATATAAGGTTGTGAGTATTAGTCTCTGGCAGTTTTCGATTAATTTCAAATTTTCCATCAAATCACTGTTTTTCAACTTTCCTCCTATAAGCCCCCCTAAAATGGTTTTATGCCTCTAGATATTTCCTCAACAGGTCAATGGACAGCCTATTATCAATATTACAAACTTTTCAGTTTCACAACGCCCCACCCCCCAACCACCCCAATTTCACCGCACCCAAAAAAGAGTTAGGCAATGATCAGGAACCCCTAAAACATCTAGAAACGAAGATTGAGTTGTTTTCATACTTTTACTTTTTTTTATTATTGCTACGCTGCCAGTGACACGCCTTTTAACAAACATACGCGTTTTCCACCCTCACCACGGTAATAATACTGACTCAAAATTTCATTAGAATCAATTTAATAGTGTCCACGTAACCGCCTCAATTTCACGCCACCCAAAAAAACTCAGAAAATGATCAGGAACCTCTAGAACACTTAAGAACGAAGTTTGAGCTGTTTTTATATTTTTAGTTTTTTTATTATTTCTGCGCCTCCACTGGCACGATTTATAAAAACGATACGCGTCTTCCATCCTCGCCACGGCAGTAATACTGTGTCAAAATTTCATTAAAATCAATTCAACAGTTTCCTCGTTACACAATATAGAATTATCTAAAGCAATACTCTCGTATGTTTACACCAGAGAAAAACTCTCTTTTGGTTTCTGTAACAGGCAAGGCAACGTTCGAATGGACCTAAAAAAGTTATTTATTTCGCTAGGTCTTCCTTCACAGGTCAGTGGACAGTCCATTATGAAAGCAACAAATTTTTCAATTTCACAACTCTCCACCCTCCCAACCACCCCAATTTTACCCCCACCCAAAAAAAGTAGAACATGATCAGGAACCCCTAAAACACCTAAAAACTAAGTTTGAGCAATATTTATTTTTTTTGTTTTTTGTTAATTACTTCGCCGCCCATGTACCGATCTTCAAAATTATAGGAACATTACCTACTATGACCCCACAGCATATTGCTGCCCAAATTTCATCACAATCCATGGAGCGGATGCTGAGATTACGCGGCTAGAAAAAAGCGACAGACAGACAGACCGACAGACAGACAGGCAGACCGACGGAAATGAGTGACGTGGATTTTCGTTATGTAGAAACGCGTATTATCTCAAAATCGAAAATTTTCGCGATCACAATACTCCCCTCACCTATCGGTGTGAGAAGAAAAAAATGGAGTCAAGTTGATTGACTCAGTACTTCCCACGCATAATAATGATTTCGTTTTATTGTTTTCCCATTGCCTGAAGCTGTAGTCCAAAATCTCCTTGCAACCAAATCATCGCCCACCCTCCCGCAAAAAAACGTCCAACACAAAAACTCTCGTGAATAGTTTCTTGCGTCTCCCTCCTTAGAAACTAGAACGCCACAGTTTTCATTTTGCATGTTTCAGCTGAACGATGCAAAACGATCGGGAGCCTCTAAACCATCTAAAAGCGAAGTGTGAGCTGTTTTTTTAGTTTTTTAATTACTGCTGCGCAACCACTGACACGATTTTTCAGACACTGGCGCGTTTTCCACTCTCGCCGCAATAGTCACTTCTGTGTCGAAATTTCATTAACATCAATTTAATAATTTTTGCTACGTACACAGAACGAAATTAAGCAAGACTCGTAAATCCATAGGTCAATGGACAAAGTATTATGAATACAACAAATCTTTCAGTTTTACAACCTCCCACCCCCCAACCACCCCAATTTCACCCCCACCCAAAAAAAACGTAGAAAATGATGATGATGAACCCCTAAAACGCCTAAAAACAAGGTTTGAGCTGTTTTTATATTTCTAATTTTTTATTATTGCTGCACCGCCACTGACACGATTTTTCCAAAATATACCCGTTTTGTATCCTCGCCACGGTAATACTGTGTGAAAATATGATATTTTGCAGAATTGCAGAAAATCACTAGATCTAGTGACATTTCACTAGACCTGGCAACAGTGGTCGGGCCAAGCTGGCCGAGTCGCCAGACTAAAAACTATCTGTTCCCTCTTACAAATCTAAAAATAGAATATTTATGGCCAACGCACCAATGAGGGTCCTCGAATCCTCAGACACTTGTCTAGCAGAGCATTGCCACGTTGCCCCATCAAGTCGCAGAATACCGGAGCATTTAGGTACAGAAGGAAAACTTATGGGGTGCTATTTGAAAAAAAAAGTTGGCGGTGAGTTTTAAGAGTTGATGTACAAAATAATGTTTTGAAAACATGGCATGATCCTATAGTACGTGTCAAGGAAATTCAGGGACACCCGACATATCAGTTTGTTGTTAGCGTAACTGATATATTTTTGTATTTGTTATTATGTCGAATTTTATCATAAATATACGAAACACATTAGGTAGTACGATTTTGTGCTTTCTTATAGAAAATTTCTTAACAAGTTATGATCGCTTACAATAACGAATACCTATAGGTATATTTGAGCTACTGTTAACAGTTTCAGCTTCTAAGCTTAGCAATTGCACAAAATAACAATTCTTGAATGATTTCACATTGTGGGTGGGGAGTTGTAAGAAATGCATTGTATTGATAATAGGCCGTCCATTGACCTGTGAAGGAGACAGCTAGCGGCATAAGACAATTTGGGGTGGGGGGAGGTCTGGCGCGATGATTTGATTGCAAAGTGATTTCAAGTTATAGCTCCATGCTATGGGAAGTACTGAGTCAATCAACTTGACTTAATTTTTTGACTTCAGGAAACAAAGTATGTAGGTAAACCACCACCGCTAAATAATTATTCAATTGTTCGTTGACAAATCGATTATGTGAGCCGGAGCAGTAGCAACCGAGTCTTATAAAGCGGCCGTTTTTGCTTCGATTCTGCCTTTAAGGCTGCTCGAAGTTACAAGGTACAATGTGATCGTGAATAACTCCACATTTACCAGAAAGGGTTTACCCGGCGTCCACCTTTTTAAGCGTATCTATTTTCGGAATATCCTTTATCGTACGAAGTTCAAACGAGCGGTTTACTCAGCGCCCCTGAGTCCCTCGTGGTCGCATGAAACGAGACCTTGACTGAAACTGAACTGAAAACTAAACGTGCAAAATTCGATTTCAATCAGTACACGTATGTATTTGTTAATGAGCGGTCTGCTGAGCGTCCAGTTGCTTTGGTATTTGGTAACCCCTAAAACGCCTGCATGGGCAGCGGAGTAGTTCGCAAAAAAACATAACTATTCAAATATTCTTCAAACTTTGTTTAATATCAAATTAGTATTAGCGCTAGCGATTTTCTTACTAGATGAGAAACTTAGTCGTAACATTTACTACACCAAAATCCAAAATCGTACATTTGGGAAATATAGGGCATGCCCATCCCTTATTTTGTATTATTGGGAGAACAAAGAGATAGCTTATATCTGAAAATCAATATAGTTGTCTAATAACTACATATATAAAAACCCAGCTGTTTCCGAGATATTTTATTTTCTTAATGTTCTTTCCTGAAAGCAGCGATACACTTTATTAACTTTGCATTAATTATTTCCAAGACAACTTTCACTTTTCTAACATATTTTAGTTCGTATTTATTTAGAACAAATGGCACATAGGATATTCAGTTAGTTAAGTATAATGTGCTTGTGAAGAGCGATACGAAACGACATTTTGTTGGATGGAGCGCCCTGTATGTTTTTATATTTTAATTCTCCGTTCCATTCTAAACGCAAGCAGTACCTATAACATATCTTACATAAAAACTATTTTAGAGACATTTCACGTCTATAAATGTTTTCCCATAAGCAAGAATTTACTATTATAACTAACAATTTCTATCCTGCCTCCATAATTCAAAAAGATATGGGCAACTTTTTTTAGCGCACAAAAATTTCTTAATTTTGTTTAATCCAAATTGATTGTTTTGCTTAAATACAAAATTGACATAACAAAGATTTGATCAATATGTTTAGTCTAGCTATGTATCTTTTATCTCTCATTCGTATCATTTTGAATATTGGTTCTCAAAAAAAAGAGGCAGATAACAGCAGCCGTTTCGCATCAGTACATTAGTGGGAACATTTTTGTTCGTATAAAACTAAATAAATAGTGACAATATATAAATATCTATTTTCTAGTCTTTCTAACTTCTTACAATAGCTAAACAAAATTTCTGTAAATACCGTCACTTCGATTTTGGCAACACCTCCGATGAATTAAAAAAATCTATTATAACCTACAAAATTGCTTAAAATCACTAAATAATCGATATACTATCTCCAAAATCCTTATTAATTAACAGTGGTCTACTTTGAATAGTCACGCTCATAAACATATAGCATATAACAAATTACTTTTTTAAATAATTTGGACGTGATTGTTGTACCCACACCTTTGAATATCTGTTGACTAGATCCTTTCTGTTAGAAAAGAAATTAAAACGATCAATAAATACTGTTATTCGTTAATAAAACATAGTTACTAGGATTCAGTAACATTACCTAAAGTGGTAACGAGTTTTTTGCCATCTAGTGTAAGTCATCGTAGCTGTAGAATTAATAAATAAAAATGGAGTCAAGTTGATTGACTCAGTACCTCCCACACATTAGGGTGATACCAGTTTATTATTTTCCCATAGCATAAAGATTTAGTCTGAGATCCCCTTGCAACAAAATCATCGCCAGTACCCCCCCCCCCCCCCCCCCCCCCCAGATTGTCATATGCCGCTAGGTCTTTCCTGCACAGGTCAATGAACAGACTATTATCAATAATACAAACTTTTCAGTTTTACAACCCCCCACCCCCCCTCCAGCCCAATTTCACCCCCACCCAGAAAAGGTACAAAACGGTCAGCATCCCCTAAAACATTTAAAAACGAAATTTGAGCTGTTTTCATATTTTTAGTTTTTTGATTATTGCTACGCTGCCACTGACATGATTTCTAACAAGCATACGCGTTTTGCATCTTCACCACAGTAATAATAATGTGTCAAAATTTAATTACAATCACTGTAATATTTTCCACGTTACAAAATACAAAACGATCTAAAGCAATAAATACTCGTATGTATACAGAAAATTCCCTTAGTTTCGGTAATAGGCAAGGCAATGTTCAGATTGACCTAAAAAGGTGATTTATGTCGCTAGGTCTTCCTTCACAGGTCAGCGGACAGCCTATTATGAATACAGCAAATTTTTCAGTTTTTCAACCCTCCACCCTCCTACCACCCGAATTTCATCCCCAGCCAAAAAAACTCAGTAAATAATCAGGAACCCCTAAAACACTTAAAAACGAAGTATGAGCTGCTTTTATATTTTTAGTTTTTTTATTGTTTCTGCGCCGCCACTGGCACGATTTATAAAATCCATACGCATTTTCCATCCTTGCCACGGTAGTAATACTGTGTCAAAATTTCATTAAAATCAATTCAATAGTTTCTTCGTTACATAATATAGAACGATCTAAAGCAATACTCATATGTACATCTGAAAAGTCCTTTAGTTTCTATAATAGGCATAAGGCAATGTTCGGATAGACCTAAAAAAGTTATTTATGTCGCTAGGTCTTCCTTCACAGGTCAGTGGGTAGTCTATTACGAATACAACGAATTTTTCAATTTTACAACCCCCCAACCCCCAACCACCCCAATTTCCACCTCCACCCAAAAAAAGTAGAAAATGATCAGGAACACCTGAAACGCCTAAAAACGAAGTTTGGGGAATATTTGAAATTTTTCGTTTTTTGCTAATTACTCCGCCGCCAATGCACCGATTTTCAAAATTATAGCAGCATTACCTACTACGACCCCACAGCATGTCACTGCCCAAATTTCATCACAATCCATGCAGCGGTTACTGAGATCACGAGGACAGAAAAACGCGTACAGACAGACCGACAGACAGACAGACCGACCGACGGAAATGAGTGACGTGGATTTTCGTTATGTAGACATCATGAAACGCCCAAAAAGTGTATTATCTCAAAATCGAAAATTTTCGCGATTACAATACTCCCCTCACCTATCGGTGTGGGAAGTAAAAGTAATGCAATACAAAAAGTAAGTCAGCTTGTTAGTTCAGCCTCCGAGAATAACAAAACTCCCAAAGAAGCGACAACCAGGGCGGTGTATTTGATTTTCTTTTCATTTCAATTGGACCACATTCAACTATCATGCAACTCTGTCTAGTTTGATACATTTTTTCGGCAACTGAAAACTGGCAGCAATAAAATAAATTTGTTTTTATATCACGTCAACTAAAAAACTCCAGGTTGATCTACTTTAGAGGCGATTTTACTGAAAAATATAACGTACAGGTCTATACCTATACGCAAGCACGAGGGATAAATTAGTTTCCGCAGCTATGGGTTTTTAGTGGCGTAGATAAGGGGGGATGAGGGGATATGTCCCCCTTGGAACTAAGCATAAAAATAAACTATATCATGTGTCTTATTATAGAACCCCCCCTCCCCGAAACGAAATACTGGATTCACCGCGTTACGATATCAAACCGAAAGATGAGTGTAAAGCGGCCTGTTTGGTGCCTGACCATGCAATATTGAAATTACTCTGTATCTTCTCGACCGCTTTGCTACGCGTCGGTTCGGTGGCGACCAATTTGAATTTCTGTTATTCATACCTGCCCCCTCTCAGGGTCATTGACCAGACGCTGAGTAAACCTATACAAGTAAAGACGCCAAGTAAGCCTGTCCACAAACATTGGTTCTATACAGCAAAGTATACACCATGCGCTGGGTAGCCTGTTTCTGGTTCAGACGCCCAGTGAACCTACATATAAATATATATATATATATATATATATATATATATATATATATATATATATATATATATATATTTACAGCGGATCACCCAGCGTCCGGACCAAAAGCGTTTTACCCAGCGTCTGGCGTATATAACTGTATATAAGTTAGTTTCAGAAACAGGTCGCTTGGCGTCATAGTTCACCGTTAGCTCCACTGGGCGTCCATATTTTTTATGCCTGTCTATTAATAGAATTTATATACAGACTTTTTGTAAATTCAGCGTTGATGTTACTAGGCGTCCACCCTTGAATGGCTTATTGCCACGAGGCAAGGGTTCTGAGAGCCGTTAGAATGAGTGGAACTTTGAGCGTGTTGATTAGAAGCGTAATAATGGCTAATGAGAGAAGAGTCACTGCCCAAGAACTATGATACAGCTATGCAGTTATAGTGGTACAATACTACAGGGTGTCTCAAAACGACCCGACTGTTTGAGGTAGGGAAAGACCAAAACCGGCTTATTGTAAATACCATTGATTAGTGCCAATGGAGAGATGAAGGAAGAAATTTTACTTTTCCAAAATAACATTCTTTAAATGACGCCCATTTTGTTGAAGGCGTTTTTCAAACCGTTTGTGCACATTTTATCAAAAACTGTTCCAAGGAGTTGCTGAGTTGCTATCGATCTGATGCTTTCTTCAATATTGTGGCAACTAAACATGCATCCTGGCAACTAAAAGTGCAATATCTAACCAGTGTTCTTACCGAGCGAGCGGTGCGGGCTTACTCCCTCCACCACGCTTTATTTGCGTCTCGTGCACTCTAAGTAGTTGGACCGTTTTGATAATGTGCATAAACGCTTTGAAGAATACCGTCAACAAAATGGGCGTCATTTTAAGAATGTTATTTTGAAAAAGTAAAAAAAGTAAAATTTCTTCCTTTATCTCTCCATTTGGTTTTTTCCTACCTCAAATAGTCGGGTCCTTTTGAGACACCCTGTATATGGTTACGGAGATTTGAGCACAGAATATGTATAGAACTTTTCATCGCGTACTGCAACTTAAAATAAAGTCACTATAGCCCAAAAATTGCCTTTGAGTGTATTATACAGGGTGGGCCAATAGTGCGTGGACGGAGGATTATGGGCTTACTAAAAAGTATTTCAAAAATCTGTCACTTGATCATGGTAGGGACCCTTAAGGGCTATAACGTAAAAATATTTTCACTTAAATTTTGACGTTTATACAGGGTGATTCATATCAAACCTACATTTTTTTGAATGGAACCCCCTATATATTATTGCATATTTGGATTCCTTCCAATTCTAGTGTGACTTTATGTATCACACGTGGAACTTTAAACGAACCGTTTAGGCTCAAATCACCATTTTTGGTATAAATAGGTATCAGAAAAAAATTGAATATCGCAGCGATTATAAAACTTAGAAGGCCTTGACTTTGCGGTACGACTAAGCATGAAATGCGTCACCTTAGACCAGACCGCTAAATTTGAATTCTTTTTGTACTTGGAGAAATCAGAGGATAAATTAAGGAAATTTCAATCACAGATAACTTGATTTTTTCAAATGGCAATGCTTATTTTGGTTTAAAGAATCAAATGTAAAATTTGATTACCTTTCTAACGATATAGCATTCTTGATATCAGTCTTTTTTGGTTTTCATTTTATTTCAAATTTTCAGTCAAATCGGTGTTTTTCAACTTTCCTGCATGCAAGCAACCTAGCAGGCCATGAAAAATAAACAAAAGCTCGTTAATATGGAAGAAAGCAACTAACTTAGTAGAAAAATGCAAACTAAGTAAAGCAGCGAGGCAAGATTACGAAAATTCCTTACAACATATTAGCTCTAACCAGAAACAATAGCAGTAACGAGAACGCTCATTTTTCACAGCCTACTAGCTATTAGCCAATTTCCAAGGTTAGTAAAAAAATACCTAATCAAAGGAAAACTACTAGTGATTGTTGCTGGCAGTAGAATATCTATGTCATCTGAATGAATTTGAATAAATTTTCACATTTATTGCTATAAAAAAGTAGCCATTTCCGTAAGTCAAAAGTAATGATACCTGTGACTGGAACCCTTCAAATTCTTCGGTAGGTACTTCTGCTTATTAGCAAAGTCGCGGAAAATGAAACTTGAATTGCAGTCTGTGTGAATTGTAAAACATAAATTAGTTTGCAGAAAACTACATGAAATAATCACAATTACAACATAGCGTAATAAAAAAATTCTAGCAATTATTTCAATAGATGTTCAGAATGCTCCAGTTGGAGATATCTTTACTTTCGACTTAACTAAACGGAAATGACTATTTTTTTATCCCATTAAAATTTAACATTTAATGTGAAATTTCATTCTAAACATGTTAGACTGTAAGCAAAAATCGCTGATAGTTTTCTTTTTGTTTCAAAATTTTTAATCGTTTTGGAAAGTTGCCAAGCTCTAGTAGACCTCAATAGCTAGTAGGCTGTGTAAAACAAACACTTCTGTCATACCCCAGCTACTCATTGACATTTAATATCTTGCCGCTGTTGTTTCCGGTTAGAGCTGATGTGTGGTAAGAAATTTTTATGTTCTTGCCTCGCTACTCGAGTTCGTTTGCATCTTTCTACTAAGTTAGTTGTTTTCTTCCATATTGACGAGCTTTTGTTTATTTTCCATGGCCTACTAGGTTGCTTGCACGCAGGAAAATTGAAAAACACCGATTTGACTGAAAATTTGAAATAAAATGAAAACCAAAGAAGATTGATCTCAAGAATGCTACATCGTTAGAAAGGTAATCAAATTTTACATCTGATTCTTTAAATCAAAATAGGCATTCCCATTTGAAAAAATCAAGTTTTCTGTGATTTAAGTTTCCTTAATTAATCTACTGATTTCTCCAAGTACAAAAAGAATCAAAATTTAGCCGTCTGACCTTAGGTGACGCATTTCATGCTTAGTCGTACCGCAAAGTCACGGCCGTCTAAGTTTTATAATCGCTGCGATATTCAATTTTTTTCTGATACCTACTTATACCAAAAATGGTGATTTGCGCCTAAACGGTTTGTTTAAAGGTCCATGTATGATACATAAAGTCACATTAGAATTGACCAAGGAATCCAAATATGCAATAATATATAGAGGGTTCAATTCAAAAAATGTAAGTTTGATATGAATCACCCTGTATAAACGTCAAAATTTAAGTGAAAATATTTTTACGTTATAGCCCTCAAGGGTCCTAACCATGACCAAGTGACAGATTTTTGAAATATTTTTTAGTAAGCCCACAATCCTCCGTCCACGCACTATTGGCCCACCCTGTATTGTTGGTACACTACGCTTACACGGAAATGGAATATACTGAAGACTTGCATTAGCATATTATGGAGGAAATGTTTTCTTAGGCTTTTCGGTATAGCCTAAACGCTCAACCTCTAAGTTCTTAGCATGCTATTAAGTACTGTACCCATGCAAGAAACACAAATCTGCAAGTACGTCGTGAGCAGAGAATATTTGATAGCTGGGAAAGACGCTATTATCTCAAGGAATTTCGATACTATGCACATTTCAAGGGCAAGATTCAGCGACAGACGCTGGGTAAACCGCTGCAAAACACAAAGAATATGATGATACTAAAAATAGATTTACTTTACAATAGGAGAGCATAGTAAACCTGTACACTGGATTTTTTATGAAATAAACAATGACCTTTAACATTTTATATGGATTTCCCTTCTGGACACCCCCCATTTATCTCACAAATTATTTTATGTTCACAAAAAGGCTTATGAGAGTTGAACGATTATTTATATGGATGTCGAGGTTGAACAAAACAAAATTACAGCATGTACAGGAAAGTGGGGCGCAACTAAAACAGATTCTTTAGGTGCGCTGCCCTGGATAATTTCATACCATTATATTATTTTATATTTACAGTATAATCTTAATATGTGGCGTTATCAAATTTTTCAGAGGTGGTCGATAGTTGGGTGAACTAGAAAGGTATCGAAAAAAGTTTAACAAGGGTTTGTAGGAGCAGTCATCAGCAGTCTCATTTTTAATTATACACAGTGACTCCATAAATTCGGCAAACCAAAGTTGTATTTGTTACATGAATCAAGCTGCATATTACTGATTTTCACGTAAAACATGAAGACTGGATTTTGCCTATTTCGCTCCCAGATCATATGAAAATCTCTAAGAAAAATTCAAACTTTTAAAATAGTTTCTTTTTGACAAAAACTGAGAACTTCTGAAAAAAACGTAAAGTTTAGAAACTTTGTGAAATAATTATGAAATTTTCGAAAAAAATTTGACTTCCTAAAGAACTATAAAATTTTCAAAAAAAAAAAAATATAAAAATTTTGAGATATCCGACTTCAAGGTAATCACGTGAAATTTGAGTTTTTTAGAAAGATTTGGATATTCAAAACAGAAACCTTAAGAAAATTATGATCTTAATAAACGAGATGATTCCAAAACAAGTGAAATTTTTGACCAATTTTGCAACTTTTCGAAATTTTGAAAAATAAACATTTTAAATTACTAGGGTACTTGCAGAAAAAAATATTATGTCATTTACGCGTTCCTTAGAGCCTAGTAAACATGACAAAATCACTTGTTTGGTTTTTTGGTGTCGGCTGTGAGAGATATTCCAAAAATTATTTCAAATGCCGGAAAATGCCGCGCAAACAACCTCTGACGTCAGTGATATCCTATAGTGATGGGACGTAAAGTATTGATATTCGATATCGATAGCCAATGCTAACCTAACATTTTGACATTGATCATTATAATTACAAAACACGCACACACAAAAGTACAAAAGTCAAAAGAATAAAAGTTAGGCTAGATTACTAATTCACCTTGTAGGGATGGGCTTGAATTAGATTCTATCTTTGAATTCATTCATAATGGGATGCGTCGAAAGATGATGGCTTCGATTAGTTGCGATTCTCGGTCACAAACAGGATGAACTGTGATACCTATCAGATATAAAAATGTATTGCAACAAAAATGCTAGTGGGTTAATTGCCTGTTTCAAATATGTTTAAGTATCAATAAATTGAGTCGCATTGTTTCATCTCTAGTCGAATGCGCAGTTGGCAAACCACAAAGAAAATATGGTTGCGTTCGAGCAGCTGATATGATTTCGTTTTGCATTTTGCATCTCGCAGTATTACTCAATGAGGAACTACGGCTGTAGTAGGATAAAAGAGAAGTCTTATTTCATTTGGGAATATGTATACCCATATAACAAAACTCGCTCGTAAATTAAATTATTGATATATGGCCTACGTAAATATTTAAAAAGAAATTTGGCAACATCAGAAATAGTTTGCAGTTGAATCTCACTGACCTGCGCTGTAGCAGTAGCGATTGTCGATATCGATAAGATACCTGTGACGTCAGCCCTTGTTTTAAGTCACGTGGAAAAATTTGAATATATCCTTATTTTATTTTGCAAATATCTTTTTTTGGCCGTCCGTAAAATCATGTTTTTTGTTTCCTACTGCTTCTTGATATGGTTTTCTTTACGCTATGTATACTCCCGAGGCGATTTCACGACCTCTGCAAGTACCCTAACGATATTGTCAAAAATTACTCACATTTTGATTATTTTTTGTATTTTAAAAATGTTTACTTTTTCAAACCAATGACCCTTTCGATAAAATTCAAAACTTTTTGGAAAATTCCGAGATATTTATAACAAAAACAAAGAAAGAAGCAGGATTTATTCGGAAAATGAGGTTTTTAGAATGAATTAATTTTTAGACCAATTTTGGAAATTTGAGAAACTTCAAGATGCAATAAATATTTTGAAATTTTACTAGTCTGCATCTTTTTACTAAGTTAGTTGCTTTCTTCCATATTAACGAGCTTTTGTTTATTTTTCATGGCCTGCTAGGTTGCTTGCACGCAGGAAAATTGAAAAACGCCGATTTGACTGAAAATTTGAAATACAATGAAAACGAAAAAAGATTGATGTCAAGAATGCTATATCGTTAGAAAGGTAATCAAATTTTAGATTTGATTATTTAAACCAAAATAGGCATTCCCATTTGAAAAAATCAAGTTATCTGTGATTGAAGTTTCCTTAATTTATCCTCTGATTTCTCCAAGTACAAAAAGAATTCAAATTTAGTCGTCTAACCTAAGGTGACGCATTTCATGCTTAATCGTACCGCGAGGTCAGGGCCTTCTAGGTATTATAATCGCTGCGATATTCAATTTTTTTCTGATACATACTTATACCAAAAATGGTGATTTGCGCCTAAACGGTTTAAAGTTCCATGTGTGATACATAAAGTCACATTAGAAATTGACCAAGGAATCCAAATATGCAATATATATAGGGGGTTCTATTCAAAAAAATGTAGGTTTGATATGAATCACCCCTGTATAAACGTCAAAATTCAAGTGAAAATATTTTTACGTTATAGCCCTTAAGGATCCCTACCATGATCAAGTGACAGATTTTTGAAATATTTTCTTAGTAAGCCCGCCAATTCTCCGTCCATGCACTATTGGCCCACCCTGTATGTATCATCTAAATCATTTTAAATCTTGATGGCATTGTAGGTGTATGATCTGCGTTATAGTACAGTTTTATACATGGGATCTCTAAAATTGATGTCTAAATCACTACGTCTAAATACAAATTTTTCGTAAAGGGGGGCAGCGAGAAGAAACAATTTTATGTGTAAATGTTGCTAAGTAATATTTACACGCATTTTATATGCCTAACCAACCATGCTGATTTCTCTTCAAAGAGATATGATCGATTTTTTCAAAGAAAATACAACACATGTTTTGCAGTTTTTGTAATATGTTCTTAGTAACCGAATCTAAACAAAAATAGTATACACTGCTACAATAAAATATGCTAGGAAATATGAGAGACTCACATGGTTTTTTCTTATTTTAAAATTCAGAATTGAACGATTCACATATAAAGACTTCAAATTAATATAACATTTTTTCAAAACATTTGACACATGTTCTTTGAAACGCAGAGTATCAGTATCAATGGTCAATCCCAAATTTTTGACAGTATTTACCATATTCAAAGAGTCGTTGTTAATTTTGACATCAAAGTGATTGGTTATAAAATGATGTTTAGGGCCTGGGCAAAATAACATTACAGAACACTTGTCTTTATTAAGTTTCAAATTATTATTTTGAGAGTAGTTTGCAATGGCATTCAAGATCATTATTATCTGAAGGAGTGCACTATCCATGGAGTTGGTGTTGAAGCTTTTGTAAATTTGTGTATCGTCAGCATAACACATTACTGACGAGTTTTCTACGGAGTTGGACATATCAATTGTCTAAATTAAATACAGGAGTGGTCCCAGGACTGACCCTTGAGGAACACCTGAGGATGTTTCAATTGGGTTGGATAAACAGCTATCGATCATTACTGATTTCCACGTAAAACATGAAAACTGGAGTTTGGCCTATTTCGCTCCCATATTATATGGAAGTCTCTAAGAAAAATTCAAACTTTTAAAATAGTTTCCTTTTGACAAAAACTGAGAACTTCTGAAAAAAACGTAAAGTTTTGAAACTTTGTGGAATAATTATGAAATTTTCGAAAAAAATTTGCCTTCCTAAAAAACTATAAAATTTCAAAAAAATATAAAAATTTTGAGATATCCGACTTCAAGATAATCACGTGAAATTTTAGTTTCCTGGAAAGATTTGGATCTCAACAGAAACCTTAAGAAAATTATGATTTTGGTAAACGAGATGATTCCAAAACAAGTGAAATTTTCGACCAATTTTGCAACTTTTCGAAATTTTGAAAAATAAACATTTTAAATTACACCAAATTATGATATTGTCGAAAATTACTCACATATTGATTATTTTTTGTATTTAAAAAACTTTTACTTTTTCAAAGCTTTTTGGAAAAATTCCGAGATATTTATAACGAAAACAACCAAAGAAGCAGGATTTATTCGAAAAATGAGGTTTTTTGAATGAATGAACTTTTCGACCAATTTTGGAAATTTGAGAAACTTCAAGATGCAATAAACATTTTGAAATTTTACTAGTCTGTGATACTCTCGGAAATAACCGATGTTAAGAAACATTTTGTGTAAAAAATGGGACGTTTTTTGAAAAATTATGAAATTTTTGAAAAATTCAGGACTTCAAAACATTAGATTTTGGAATAAAATTTTTGGAAGATTGCGTCTCGCCCTTAGAGGAATTATTTCGACTAGATGAAATATTTGAAAGCTACTGATAATCGTAGTAACCAATTTTCAAAAATCTCATATCCGAGCACAAGAATAGCAATATTAGTTGCAGGCACTGTAGTTGCATAAATCAATGATCGAACTACATTTCTCTTTTAAACTTCATAGAAGTAAAACATAAAAACTGTTATCTATGCACATTTGTTCGTTGTTATTCCGACTTTAGAGTAAACTTAGAGTTTAGCTCCAAACGGTAAGCTACTGAATTAAATCCAAAACAATCCTCCCAATGTATTAGAAGAGACCAATATTCAATGACAACAAACGACGGCAGTCGCCGAGTAAACCGCTGCAGTGTACGTAGTATAGTTATTCTAAAAATAGATTAATATAAAAAATTGGCGCCGGGTAAACCCGTGCACTGGATTCTGTATACGGCGCCGGGTAAACCCCTGCACTGGATTCTGTATACGGTAAGTATATAAAATGAGGACCCCCAGCGCAGCAGGTGGTAGAAGCTTGAACTTCGATTTTGTACGCAAATCAGTATTAGGGTGCCAGTGGGCGTCCAGCCGATTTTAAACGGTTTTGGAATCTACACATGTTATAAGTATCGAAAACAAGGTTTTAAGGGGGTGGTTACTGGGCGTCCGTATATCTGGACGCCCAGTGACCTCGGACGCCGACTGAACCTAAGATTTTGCATTGGAGACGCACAGTTGTACCGTGTAGATAGATATATATATATATATATATAATATATATATATATATATATATATATATATATATATATATATATATATATATATCTATATATATCATGGCTTTCCCCTCTTCATCTGAGGGTACCATAAAATAAGTTGTCGTGCTACTGTATGATAATATAAGGAATTATTTGCTGTGATTCGAATAAATGTCAAATAGGGCTAAATAAAAGGTCTATTAAGAATAATTCTAAAGGTCATAATATGGCACATTTAGTGAAACTGAAAAGTGTTCGACAGAGGACACAAGGTAAATTAAAGTACTTAAAAATTACATTGTAGTGTAGTAAACCTTGAGAAATTTGGCACACGTAAAAACTCAGAAATAGCCAATAATGACGAACAACGTAATTAATAGGGATAAAGGAAGTATTGCAAATAGCAAGGTATGTCCTCTAGTTTCGATAAGGTTACGTTAGTTATCTGGCTCATAAGTAGCGTTGCTATATTTGATATATGGGAGACGCAATAAGTTGAAAGAGGAAAATATTTCCTAAATTTTCCCCTACATATGCTAAATCAGTTGTGGAAGAAATTGGTTTGATGGGTGGTGCTTGCGGTAGCTACGTGAATGTCATAATGGAAAATATAAAAATGCTGTACACCAAAGAGTTAACTCTGAGCTGTACACAATAAAAGATTGAGTGTAAAATTCAGCACTTAGTGCATAATTATAGATCGGGCGGTTTGAATGATAAATTCACATACAATTATGGGTGTAACATGATGGTATTTTTGACTTTTTTAACATGCTTACAAGTAAAACTAGTCCAACGTCATGTAAAAGTACTACACAAATAAGTGTGAGCAAACTGGGTGCAAAATAACCTTAGTCAGAATGTAGAAGTACACTTTTGAAGATTGTTAATTATACAATAGGCGTGTGAAATTGAATTGCTAGAGTGTAGGAATTCGAAGACAATTTGAATAGGTATTTTAGGTTTTGTGTTCGGAGAATACTGTATGTGCATATTTCAAATACACTCATATGATATCATATACTTCGTTTCCACGGGCTTTCAAAACGATTCTCAGAAAATATTGTGATTTTCATTTGGAGGCGTTTCAAAATAGCTATTTTCAAAGATTCCATGTTAGTTTATATCACTGGCTCTACATAAATCTCGGTTCAGATATGAGCATTTTCATAAAATCACTTATTTTATTTCTGGACGTTCTAAAAAGTTGATCTGAAGTTGTTTTTGAAAACGAATCCAATTTAGGTTTCCGCGGTGTATTTTAAAATTTGAAACGTTTTGAAAGTCCGTGTAAACATGGTAAATAATATTATATACGAGCGTCTGCTACTAACACAAAAGGATAATTCATTAAGATAAAGTTAATAATAAATAATCTCTACTAAAGGCATGTTTGAGTGTACAATTACGATAACTGTCATATGCAGGAGTGAATTTTACACACTTAAATTCTACCACTCAAGAAACATTGTTTAGCCGCAGCCTATTTTTCACTGTCTAGCTCATGGATCAGCGGCATGGGAATAGTAAAGAAATGTCTAAGATAACAGGAGGGTTCCGGGACTGAACAGAAAAAACTAAGTACGCCAATAGCGATCCGAAATACGTAGGAACTGTGCACCTAAAATAGCCTCAGTTGGATCAATCAGCGTAATGTACAGCCGCGTATATGGGAACGCTACTTCAATGCATCCCCTATGGAAAGTTCCTCCTCTTTCCAATACGCGAAAGCGCTGCTCCAGTACGCCTCACATACTGCAGTAGGATTTCTAATAGAATCATCTCTCTGTTGAGTGGCATATCCGCATATTGTGTAGCCAAATGTACGGGAACGAATCAGTTCAATTCAGTCCAATTTTTATCTATCCTTTTAATCGCATATAGCAATATAAGATTTCTCAATTCGAAGGTACGTAATAGTGTATAAAAACAAATAAACATAAAATCTTCAATAGTAGCTAAAAATACATACTTATTCTGTATAGTCTAACAATACAGTGCGTCCCAGCTAAAATTTTCTACCCGCCTTATCTCTGAAATAATAAAAAAATAAAAATCGCCGTGATACTTCGATTTCTATTTCAAGAGGGAATTTTGTCACCGATAACGTCATCATTGGCCCATCAACCCCCAGTAGAACCTACTTCAAAATCTTAAATGAAACCACTATACGTCATTTTGGAGTCGTTATGGAAGTTAATAAAATATGGTGATTATCATAATGAAGTACGAAATACTCATAGTAGGCTTTAGCTTACATCAGACATGTTAAATTTCGAAGAAGTATTACGCCTGAAGACTTTTATCAGAATATGAGTTGTCATTGTATGATTTTATTTCTAAAAATAATGTCCTACAATGAGGATGAACGCTTAAGGCTTTCCGAATGTTACATCAGAAATAATTGAAATTCGAGAATTGCGTTACGGCAATATCGAACATTATATCCCTATAATACATACTAAACAAATATCTCCAAGGATTTTTCGGGATTTCGCAAGATGTAATATTATAAGTAACAGTTTGAATTTCCGATTGATGCTTTAGAAATGTAATGTGATCCTTTTGAATTTACTGCTGGAAAAAATGTAGATCCAGTTAGGCATTTCTTTGAGATGTTTCATTAATTTCTTCAAAGTAGAGAAGAATCTCAGATAGGTCATTTTTCTACCTTTGTTAACCCGTTTGCTAGACTTCAACTGCGTGAGTTATTACCGTCATTACCGCATCGTTGAACAATATACTATTAAAAAAATGAAAAGTTTTATATGAATCACCCTGTATAAACGTCCAAATTTAAGTGAAAATATCTTAACGTTGTAGCCCACACTCATCCGTCCACACACGGTTGGCCCACCCTGTATAACTTAATGAAATTAGATACCTAATGGTATATTGTATCGGTAATGACGATAATAACTCACGCGTTGAAGTGTGCAGCACGAGCCGTAGGCGAGTACTGTAAATCAACAGGCGAGTTATTATCATTACCACGAGATGAATACTATAGTTTATCTACGACCGAAACAATTAGTAGTACGACTTAAATACATAATAATTACGAATTATTGGCAACTTAACCTCACTTCTGTAAAATAAATAATGTATAGGGTGTCCTATTTTGGGCACTTTTACGGGGTATTTCGGTTATTTTTGAAGATAGAGAGTTGCGGTTTCCGCGACAGTGTGCTACTTTTTTGTGAAACTAAAGATGCCGTCAACAAAATTATCATCGTCCTCTTGGTTTTTGAGTGTGAAATCGAAAACTATCGATTTTAAGACCACCCTCGTATCTCGGTTGTCTTTTGTCTTAGTGAAAAGATTAAAAAAGGGTCTTATAGAATTTTTTCTGTAGAATCCAGCGCTCTAATTTGATTTTTTCTTACTCTAACCATTTTTGAGTTATGAAGCAAACATATATTTTCTTAAATGGAACACCCTGTATACTATTTTTTACGTCAATCGGAAATAATTCAAGCCTTTCGAAAATATATATTATTATGAATTTTCTCTGAAAACTAAGCTCAAAATTTAATTTTTTACTTTATTTGTAGCAGTAGGCCATGACTAATCTATTAAAAACAATATCCAAGTAAACAATTATCAAAATACAAGATACTCAATACTTTTAAACTCAATTATTTAATTGTATTTTATACGCTATTAACTACTATTTGTGATAATGTTCAGTAAATATTACTTATTGTATTACATTATTACTTTAAAACCAAACCAATCTGAACCAATCTGAAGAATATCAACACACTATTAAATTTGAATTTGAATCAAAATAAAAACTAAAGACATCGAGGAGTTTTTAGAGATGTTGGTTCAAGTTGGAGACTATTTTCTCGAATGCAAATCTGGCACAATTTCTTATTCTTTTAATGGCATTTAAAATAATTATTTGGTCTCCTTCGTGTTATGGCGATTAAGAATTCCAAAGCTTGGATCCTGTGCAAATGTTAAAGTACCTTAAACTTGTATGGATGGTAATTGTATTTTTTTTAGAATTATTTCTGCAGTTGATTTTTGTGCCCCTACAGCTTCTTCTTTGTACTCACAAAATGATGAATGCGTTGCTTCTACGAGTATGTAACCTAATACGTTTGGTTAAATTTGCTCTCCTTGAAATATGTTTTAGGACGTGGTTGAATAAAGGATCCTACCTAACTATATTTATTTTTAGACGAGCAAATATATCTGAAAACGGTTGCTGTCTCTCTGGATATCTAAGCTGCAATTATTATAGAAAATTGACAATAATTAAAATGAAAACACGGAAAGACCAAAGCTATATTTAATAAAAATATAATTAAAAGCTCACAGCCTCGCAAGTTTGCAGATTTACTTTTTTGTTTTTAGTAGATGAGTCATAGTCCACTATCTATGTACTCAATATAATAACACAATATTCATCATTTTAATGAGACATTATTATTTAAAGAAATGTATTTTGATTCTGTTTTTTCGAATTTGAGTAGGAAGTCTCTTGTAGAGTAATAACTGCTTAGATGCTTATTATTTATAGTTGATTAACCATGGCCTACTGCTATAAATAAAGATTGGAAAAATCAAATTTTGAGCGTAATTTTAAAAATAACAATACCAGTTGTATATTTTTGAAAAGCTTGAATTATTTTCGATTGACTTCAAGAATAATATACAGGGTGTTCCATTTAAAAAAAATATATGTTTGCTTCATAACTGAAAAACGGTTAGAGTAAGAAATAATCAAACTAGACCACTGGATTCTACAGAAAAAATTCTATAAGACCCTTTTTTAAACTTTTCAATAAAATAAAAGACAACCGAGATACCCAAAATCTAAAGTTTCCGATTTCACCCTGTATCTCAAAAACCAAGAGGACCATGATAATTTTGTTGACGGCATCTTTAGTTTCTCAAAAAAGTAGCAACCGCAATTCTCTATCTTCTAAAATAACCGAGATACCTCGTAAAAGTGCCCAAAATGGGCACCGAATTAGCGTTTGACGTCTCGTGGCATGGCCTACTTTGCAGTTATTATAGCGTGTATTCAATCACATGCGTTCCCAAGGAATCGGTACTGGTATCTAGTAGGCGCTGTTCATAACACACGGCTGGAGCGTGAGTTATGAAAAATAACTCACGCTGTTTGTTTGCCGGTAGTATAACCTGTTCAAAAGTAGTTTGGTAATCGCTGTATAACTGAATGAGATGAGATAAAATAAATAAAAGGTTTAACTTATTTACAGGTATAACAGCTTCCCAAGTACGGCGTTTGTCAGAAAGGGGCGAAACGACAGGGCCGAGCCCTCGTCAAGTGGAGTTTCTGGCAACTCTTTCGCAAGTACCGCAACAGTCTGCCGGCGGACGAAGGCACTCCGTCGTCACCATCTCCAAACTGCCCTCGCCTCTCTTCGGCAGAAATCGACGGGAGTCGGTCGCAGCGTTCCCTACCCTGGGATTCTCAGGCAGGATCCTGCCTAACAGGTATGTCCAATAAAAACAAAGCTAGGCCGACAAGCAGGGTTGCCATATGTGGCGATTTATCGCCATTTGGGCGACTTTGGAGCTACCTTTGGCGACAAATTTTTGCTCTTGGCGACTGGCGACAGTTTTGGACGACTTTCATTCCAAATTTGGATAAGAATCAAAATAGAAACTTAATTTTAATTAGATACGACATCATGCTGTTTTCATCTTACATTCTGTCTATGTTTATGCAATAGCAATGCTGCAAAAATTTAATGCAAGTATATTTATATAAAAAAGGTATAATAACCAGTTATCAGTTGGACCATTGAATAAGTGCTAGCAGTTTGGCATTATTATTAATTCGTTTTTAAAGAGGATAAGTCCGATAACCGATTTCTTACATCGCCATCTAGATAGTCTAGATACAGGTAGTGTTGTTAGAGTTAGTATATGACTATCCATGTAGGTATAGGTATCAATGAACAGTACTTTGTACATTTATTATACATTACAGAAATTAAAAAAACAAGATAAATTATTTTTTGATTTGCCGCATCATTGGATGACTTGCAAAAGCAACAATATAGCAGATTAGGTATATTGCTACCATGTAAATTGTTAACTGATGGTAAGCCCGAAAACGTTACAAGATACAAAAGCTGTGCGGTACCACCTTGTTTTTTGAATTTGAACCCTAGATTTTAACCGCGCACGTCTGACCACGATGACATAGAGCATAAGATGACTTTGACCGTCTAGTCCCAGAGAAAGATTGATATTTTTTGTTCAAAGCAAAGTTACAATTTGCTATATGTGGCGTGGCGCCATGTACGTTTTGGTTTTTTTTGTCTTAAAAGTTATTCAATTCAGATTTTCCTCATTAAATTAGTAAACTTTACTGGAAACCATTGTTGGCGACAAATATGGGCGATAGGATCATTATGGTTGGCGATTTTTGGCGATATTTTTCGTTCTGTTTGGCGACATGATTTTCCATGGACCTGGCAACCCCGCCGACAAGTGAAACCAAAGAACGACAGGCCAAATCCATTATTTGACCTAGATTCTTATCAAACTGTCTTAAAATGTTACAGGTTTGATTATCTGGGATAAACATATTATATCTTCTTGCTGCTGTTATTGGGATCCGTCAAGCTAAATGCAGTGTGAACAGAATAGATGAACAAAAACAGCAAATATCGGGATTCGTCAACACATGTTGTGTCTTTATAAACTTTTAGAACTGACCAGACTGAAGTTGATGGCGCAAAGTTGATATACCTTATTGAATACTATACACATACGGGTATACCTAATAGGTACATGTGTTCTACCATTGATTAACTTATTTAGATTAAATAAATTAATCAATGGTTCTACAGATTGTGGTACAGAAGAAAGGCTCATTGTGAGACACAATCCTCCAATCATTGAATTTGTGTTTTGACATTAAGTACGGATTGTCAACTGAACGTCGACCAATTGAATTGGGAAGGAAAGTAATAATAATAGTAGCTTTTTCATGCCCAACAGAAAATCCATTAACAGGGCAAACAATACATAACCTAATAATTAAATATTTAGAATACAAAGCAACCAACTGAAGAAAACATATAATACAATAATATATATAATATAGGTGCTTCAAGTGCACAGTCCCACTATTATACAGAGTGTTTCCTAATTGGATGTCAATATTTATGGGAGCGATTTTTGGGTCCATTTTAAGAAGGAAACCTCATATGAACGTATATCATAAACGTCTTACCTTCTGTGATACAGGGTGGTAAAGTTTTCAAAAATAAATAATTTATTATTAATATCTACAATACCACTCCAGATATTTTAATGAAATTTGTCATACATGTACTATGAATCAAGAGGCACATTTTAATGTATGACTGTTTCTTAGATTTCTACCAGTGGCGTTCCTACGTAATTTGACCTGCCTATTTTGGCAGACAACGAAACCCGTGCGTCGGACTAAAAAAATTCAAGAGATCAAATCTGCTCATAATTGAATACAAATTTAAAAAGTACACTTCAGAGTTTACGTACTTCGCATTTCAGAAGTTTTTCAATAAAACATCGAAAAAAATTATTACTTATCGTAATAGGCTTGAGTCATATTTTTGCGATTAGACACTAGAAGTGGCGTGATTCTGAATTCTGTTGTCAAGGCGGTTGTCATTATTTTATTACAGAGTTCATCAGTCTTTAAATTCAGTTCTTCGCGATTTATTAATTTGGTGTTATACGAGCAGTGTTATTTTGAAGAGTAATGGTCGAGTTTAGTAATGAGGAGTTGGCAGATATGCATTACATGTATGGTTTGGCTGATGGCAAGAGCGGTTTCCTAATAGAGTCATATCAGATAGGCGAACATTTGCAAATGTACATAGAAGGTTGACTGAAACAGGTACTTTGAAGCCAAGCAATCATTTTAAAAAGAGCCCATCGAACTGTAAGAACTCCAGAAATTGAAGAAGCAGTTTTAAATTTGACTGATGAAAATCCTGAACTTAATACTCGAAAAATTAGAAATAATGTGAATATCTCGCACATCCTGGTTTGGAAAATTTTGCACGATTCTATTGTACTCGTATCAGATTTAACGGATCCAAGCGTTACTTCCTCGAGACTTTCCCTTGCGCGTTAATTTTTGTCAATGGTTTTTGGACAAAATTGCGCATAATCCCTTGTTTGACCGTGACATAATGTTCACAGTTGAAGCTAACTGTTCCAGAAATGCAATTAGAAATTTCCACAACAACCATATTTGGGCCGACGAAAACCTCCACGCAGTTGTGGAATTTTCGGTAAATGTCTGGGCTGGAATTGTTGACAATTACGGACCTTTTTTCTTGCCAGAAAGGCTAAATGGCCATAGTTATCGCCGGTATCTAGAGGAGGATTTGCCCATTTTGTTAGAAGAAGTACTAATTTCCAATATTAACAGAATGTGGTTCATGCATGACGGCGCGCCCGCTCACTTTAGTGTTACATTGTTATTTAACACACGGTATCTTGATCTGGGGTAACTCCACTTGGGTAAATAAGGTTTTTGTTCATCAGAAGAAGGCCGTTCGGATTATTGATCGCGCTACAACGTTTTCCCCATGTAGAGAGATTTTCCGAAGGCTAAGATTTTACCACTGCCTTGCATAATAATTTTGGAAGATGTATTGCATGTACATACCTATGAACTTGCCCAAGTACACCAAGTCTTCAGACATGCATAGCTATAATACCCGGACGGCAAATACCTTAAGAAGCGATTACTCCTGGATTGAGACTATCAAACGTAGTAAGATTGACCCACAGTTATACAACCTAGTTAGAAAACATTTCATAAATGTAAATATAGGTTTATTAAACAAATTTAGATTTAAGAAGTTAATTAAGCCCTTACTTTTAGATCATTTTTTACTTCCCACACCTATAGGTGAGGGGAGTATTGTGATCGCGAAAATTTTCGATTTTGAGATAATACGCTTTTTGGGCGTGTTATGATGTCTACATAACGAAAATCCACGTCACTTATTCCGTCGGTCTGTCTGTCTGTCGGTCTGTCGCCGTTTTTATAACGTCGTAATCTCAGTAACCGCTGCATGGATTGTGATGAAATTTGGGTAGCGATATGTTGTGATGTCGTAGTAGGTAATGTTCCGATAATTTTGGAAATCGTTATACGGGGGGTGGAGTAATTAGCAAAAAACGAAAAATTTCAAATATTCCGTTTTTATGCGTTCTAGGAGTTCCTGATCATTTTCTACTTTTTTTTTGGTTAGGGTGAATTTGGGGTGGTTGGGGGGTGGGGGGTTGTAAGGCGGCATAATACACCCTTTTAGGTCCATCCGAAAATTGCCTTGCTTATAATAGAAACCAAGGGACTTAGAATTCGTGATGTATACATCCGAGTGTTGTTTTAGATTGCGTCACGCGAAAATTATCGAATTGATTTTAATGAAATTTTGACACAGTATTGCTGCCGCGGCGAGGATTGAAAACGCGTATATTTTGGAAAAATCTTGTCAATGGCGGCGCAGCAATAATAAAAAAACTAAAAATATAAAAATAGCTCAAACTTTGTTTTTAGGCGTTTTAGGGGTTCCTGATCATTTTTTGCTTTTTTTGGGTGGGGGTGAAATTGGGGTAGTTAGGGGGTGGGGGGTTGTACTGAAAAATGTATTCTATTCATAATAGGCTGTCCATTGACCTGTGAAAGAAAGACCTAGCGGCATAATAGATGTATGTTAAGTCCATCCGGACACTGCCTTGGCTATTACAGAAATCAAGGGACTTTGAATTGTCTGATGTATATATACGAGTATTGCTTTAGATCGTTCTGAATTTAGTAACATGGAAATTACGGAATTGATTTTAATGAAATTTAGACACAGTATTATTACCGTGGCGAGGATGAAAAATGCGTATGGTTTTCAAAAATCGTGTCTGTGGCGGCGCAGCAATAATAAAAAAACCAAAAATATAATAATAGCTCAAACTTCGTTTTTAAGCAATTTGAGGGTTCCTTATTGTTTCGTTTCGTCCAGATGAAGCTGGCAGAATAAAAATTGTGGTGTTTTAGTCCCTACGGAGAGACTTAGGAAACTATTATTTACTAGTATTTGTGTTGGATATTTTTTGAGAACATGCGAACGATTACTTAGTTGCAAGGGGATCTCAGACTATAGCTTCATGCAAAGGGAATATAATAAAATGGTATCACTGTTATGTGTGGGAAGTACCGAGTCAATCAACTTGACTCCATTTTTTTTATTCCACACAGGAGTTTGTAGACTTTGTTAGTGTTAATGTAATCTCAAACTGATGATGTGCGACTGTAAACATATTATAATGTAACGGTCAATAAATTATATTCTATTCTAATAAACATAATATTTCGCGTTTTTCAATGTGAGTCAAAGTTGAGGTTTGGCAAACATTGAGTATTGCATTCACTTATACCATATCCTCCCATTCTATCAAAATCGTGTTGTTCGAATTAGCTATCCAAGCAAATTGATGCTGATATTTCGTTCATGGGTTTGTTAGCCGAAACACCAACAACGCTAAAGTTTGTTAAATCCCGTTGAACACAGCCAATATTGTACTACCGAGATTAAACAGTGTAAACTAATTGCGCTTCGTTATCCTAGAGTATCATATGGGCAGCAGAGCATAAAATCACGACCGGAAGTATATAGTTATGCCGGTGAAATTTAGAAAGGCAAATATGTATCGAATTTTTGGTAGAAAATATTTCGATCGATTGGAATCGAGATTATACAGGGTGTCCAGTTAGTGTGTAATTCTTCGATATCTCGCAAGGTATACCTGATAGAAGAAAATGTCAAATACAAAAGTTATTTGGTTACTTAAGACGCATATTCTAAAAATATCTTGAAATATACAGGGTGTTGCGGGAAAGTAGGATGGTGATCAACTTGATTTTTTTATACGGAACTATAACTTTTTCTTGAATTTTCTAGTTTCCATCATTGATTCCTATTGAAGCCTATTTTTGTGATCGGTTGCGACGTTGCCAAGTTATAATTTATTTTCTATTAATTTCAGGATTTGCAAGGTCGCAAGTAATACGTACAAATTGATATATTCCTTCATCTTTTTTCAATAATATTATACAGCGAGTTACTTGAATACTAAGCGGATATTATTTTGCATGTTACCAGCAATTTGTATCTATAGGGTGTTTTTGGCAGAATTTTAAATTACGGCAATTTGAAGGTCATTTTACTTTGTTTTTTCAAATGTAACACCCTGTATGTTTTATTTTAAATCGAAATATATACTAATACCCTATCTCGTCTTGTAATATTTTTTTTTCGCGTTTGCGGCGTTGCCAAGTTATGAATTATTTTTCCAAATTTTTAAACAAATATCCCCGATTTTAATTTATTTTAAATAGAATCCTCTACTTATTTTTATTGCAATGAATTGCACATGTCGAACTTAGTAAGATCTCACAATTTCAAAATTTTGTTTCTATTAATTACTGAGACACGGCAACACCGCTTTTTCAGTAAACAGTGCCGAAACGCTTAAATATGTCCAATACTGCCACAGCTGGAACGGTGAAATTCAGTACTTAGGGGTTTTTGAACCTACAGAATTTAAAAACGCTAACATCAGTATTATCAGATTTACCACTTTTACGTTAGACTTCATAAATAGGGCATTCCATTCAAAATTATGACGTAAAATTGGTAGATCTGACAACAGTGATGTTAGCGTTTTTGCATTCTGTATGTTTAAAAACCCCCAAGTATTGAATTTCACCGTTCCAGGTGTGGCAGTTTTGGACATATTTAAGCGTTTCGGCACTGTTTACTGAAAAAGTGGTGTTGCCGTATCTCAGTAATTAATAGAAACAAAATTTTGAAATTGTGAGATCTTACTAAGTTCGACATGTGCAATTCATTGCAATAAAAATAAGTAGAGGATTCTATTTGAACTAAATTAAAATCGGGGATATTTGTTTAAAAATTTGGAAAAATAATTTATAACTTGGCAACGCTGCAAACGCGAAAAAAAATATTACAAGACGAGATAGGGTATTAGTATATATTTCGCTTTAAAATAAAACATACAGGGTGTTACATTTGAAAAAACAAGTAAAATGACGTTCAAATTGCCGTAATTTAAAATTCTGCCAAAAACACCCCATAGATACAAATTGCTGGTAACATCCAAAACAATATCCGCTTAGTATTCAAGTAACTTGTATAATATTATTGAGAAAAGTTGAAGGAATATATCAATTTGTACGTATTACTTGCGACCTTGCAAGTCCGGAAATTAATAGAAAATAAATTATAACTTGACAACGTCGCAACTGATCCCAAAACTATTTTAGGGTTAAATAGAAATCGATGATGGAAACTATAAAAATTTAAAAAAAAGTTAGGTTCCATATTATAAAAAAATTAAGTTGATCACTATCTTACTTTCACGCAACACCCTGTATATTTCAAAATATTTTTAGAATATGTGTCTTATGTAACCAAATAACTTTTGTATTTGACATTTTCTTCTATCAGGTATATCTTGCGAGATATCGAAGAATTACACACTAACTGGACACCCTGTATTATTTCGTATCCCAGACAGTCGCCACTATATAGGGTGTTCATTTGAAAACTTCCCACAACGAATTTATCGAAAACCACTGATTAAAGAAATAAACGCCGAGACAACCAACTGGAGCACTTCCCGTCTCGAGCCGAGCCGCTCGACTCGTCGCTCGTCACAATGCACTGACTAGCGAATACTTGCATTGTAAAGGTGGCTTCCCACGGCCCGTGCTATCGCAGGCCGGCCCGCGCCAGCTCGCGCCAACGCGCCGTGGGCAGCCAGTCACCTGAGGCGGCACGAGGAGGTGCGAGGAATCCGGAACGAGTCGATAAACTTCAAAGGCGCGAACCAGCGCATGCCTGTGCAGACCCGTGGTTACTGTCTGGAGTGTTGTTGTTTTTGGTATTATCTTTCAATATGGAGTGGATGAACAAAATTACTTTCGAGTTCATTATTTTTTATGAAAATGAACCCGCATTGTGGAATACAAAAATTGATAGTCATAAAAACAGAAATTACGATCCCTGGAGTCGTATTCAAGATAAACTAAAAAGCAGTATTGGTGACATAACCATCAAGGAAGAGGGTCAGTTTGATGTCAACGAATAGAAAATTGAGAAGCAAAATCAAGAAATCAACCCCGATCACCAGTAAACACAGAAGTATCTGATGGTTTTGAAAAGGTACTCGGGCACAAACGTGCGCCTGAAGTCCGCGCCGCCCGTTTTCCCGCCGCGGCGCGGCCCGGCCTGTAAAATTACGAGCCGTGGGAAGCCACCTTAACGGTGTTACATTACTGAGTTTTGTAGCCAGTCGCCGCCTTTAAAAAAGCATGAAAGATAACTCAATTGGGGAGGCTGAATGCAATTTAAATGGGGGGGCTATACAGAGTGAGTTTTTAGTACCGGCTCGGTCGATAACTCCACTACTGTAGAAGATAGCGAAAAAAATTGTATATAAAAATTGAAGCCACGGATATGCTCCTTGCTCAGAAAATATTTTGATTTATACAGGGTGATCCGTAACTACGTGGTGATGCAAACATGCATGTTTTTGAATGATATAGCATATTGTTACATTATACATGGTATTTTAAAAGTTATGACCATTTTTGTATCCAAATCACGGTCAAATGAACGTACTGTATATTAAAAAGTCATGAATCAAAAATCATTTTTTTACACGAGAAGATTAGAAATATCCTTTAGTTTTAAAATACGCTATAACAAAAGCCCGCGACGCATATTTGTATACAGGGTGATGTAGAATGCAAAATCTAGATTTTCTCTCTTTTTTTAAATATAACCCCCAATATTTTATTATACCAAAATATTGCTTTTAATATGCTCTTTCATCCTTGTATAGCACTTATTATGGCTGTATTCATTAGTTTCTGAGATATTTCGATTTTTCTACAAATTTTAAATATACCTCCTAATTGTTTAATAAAATTTATTTATTTTGAGAAAATACTACCAAATTTTGGTTTTGCTTAACAAACAACTAAAATATAAGGCGATAATAATACTTGATCAAGACAAAACACTGAACTAACGAGATCATATAGGTCAAGTGTGCTGAAGAAATAATTTTATAGACGTCATGCATAATTATCAAGCAGATGTATCAGGTAGGCTATGAAATATGAAACGACACAGTACAAATAAAACGATTCTTCAATCTTTCAAACGCGTTAGTTTTAGAGTGCCTCCGTTCTGGATATTGCTATTCATAGTTGATATATTCTAGAGGCAAGTAGACAATTTCTCAAAGATTCTCCTAAATACCCTCAATGGAAAAATTAATTTTCAAAGCTGGTCTCTCACACAGTACGGAATTATTGAGTAGGTTATGAAAACTGTCAATTTTTCAAAGCCTACCTGATAAAACTACTTGATAATTATGCATGACGCCTACAAAATTGTTTCCTCAGCATACTTGACTTTATCATCTCGATGATTTAGGGTTTTGACTTCATCAAATACTATCAAGACCTTATAATTTAGTTGTTCGTTAAATAAAAGCAAATCAGATAGTACTTTCTCAAAATAAATAAATTTCAGTACACAAATAGAAGCTATATTTTAAATTTACCGAAAAATCGAAATATCTCGGAAACTGATGGACGAGGTGCAACAAAAGCTATACAAGGATGAAAGAGCATATTAAAAGCAATTCTTTGGGATAATAAAATATTGGGGGTTACATTTGAAAAAAAAGAGAAAATTTGGATTTTGCATTCTACATCACTCTGTATACGAATTTGTGTCTCGGGCTTTTTTTAGAGCCGACTTCAAAACTAGAGGATATTTTTAATCTTCTCATGTAAAAAAAAATAATTTTTGACTCATTACTTTTTGATATACAGTACGTTCATTTGTCCGCGATTTGGATATAAAAATGATCATAACTTTTAAAACACCCTGTATAATGTAACAATGCCCTATATTGGAAGAACGGAAATAATTAGTAGAATCTGAATATGGAATAATATATAGGGTGTCTCATTTAAAAAAATGCATGTTTGCATCACCACGTAGTTATGGATCACCCTGTATAAATCTAAATATTTTCTGAGCAAGGAGCATATCCGTGGCTACAACTTTTATATACAACTTTTTTTGCTATCTTCTATAGTAGTGGAGTTATCGACCGAGCCGGTACTAAAAACTCACCCTGTATATTAAAATCTTTGAAAACAATTTTAGTATTGTTTATGTACTCCCCTCTGGTTGACCACTATAGAAAAAGCCTGAATGAATGTATGTTAGTGCACTTAGGTGTGTGCGTCCGGTATCTGACCAGTCTCTTCCATTCCTGCAGTATTATATTTCTTCGTATTCTCACATGAATCATAAATTGAACAAAATATTAAATATTGCTATTCATGATACTAAAAAACTAAATGAAATATGGCAAAACAAAATGGGGTTAGTAATAATGCAGCTACTTCAAATACTCGCGAAAATTATCTTGAGCTATCTCCGTCGAATTTTGCTGAATTTATCTACGCAGAGCATGGAGTCAGAGTGTTCTAAAAACAGCAACTCTGTGCTCATAAAAACTAGTTTACTCGCTATTATCAACTGACTGGTTGAAATCACATCAATATATTATCCGGCAAGGAAAGTATGTTTGTGTTTGTTAATGTCAATGTCTTTATGATGCTGGTCTCTTACATACATATACAGGGTGAGTTTTTAGTGCCGGCTCGGTCGATAACTCCACTACTGTAGAGGATAGCGAAAAAAGTTGTATATAAAAGTTGTAGCCAAGGATATGCTCCTTGCTCAGAAAATATTTAGATTTATACAGGGTGATCCATAACTCCGTGATGATGCAAACATGGATTTTTTTAAATGAGACACCCTATATATTATTCCATATTCAAATTCTACTAATGATTTACATTCTTCCAATATAGGGTATTGTTACATTATACAGGGTATTTCAAAAGTTATAACCATTTTTGTATCCAAATCGCTGTCAAATGAACGTACTGTATATCAACAAGTGATGAATCAAAAGCCATTTTTTTACACGGATAAATAAAAAGTATTCTTTAGTTTTAAAATCGGCTATAAAAAAAGCCTGCGAAGCATATTCGTATACAGGGTGATGTAGAATACGAAATCTAGATTTTTTTGGGTGGGGTGGAATTGGGGTGGTTGGGGAGTGGGGGACTGTAAAACTGAATTTTTTTTTGTATTTATAATAGGCTGTCAATTGACTTATGTAAGAGAGAGCGGCATAATACACTTTTTTAGGTTCATCCGAACATTGCCTTGCCGATTACAAAAACCAAGGGACTTCGAATTTTCTGATCTATACATACAGGGTGGGCCAATAGTGCGTGGACGGAGGATTGTGGGCTTACTAAAAAATATTTCTAAAATCTGTCACTTGATCATGGTAGGGACCCTTGAGGGCTATAAAGTAAAAATATTTTCGCTTAAATTTTGACTTTTATACAGGGTGATTCATATCAAACTTACATTTTTTTGAATGGAACCCCCTATATATTATTGCATATTTGGATTCCTTGACCAATTCTAGTGTGACTTCATGTATCACACATGGAACTTTAAACGAACCGTTTAGGCGCAAATCACCATTTCTGGTATAAGTAGGTATTAGTAAAAAATTGAATATCGCAGCGATTATAAAACTTAGAAGGCCGTGACTTTGCGGTACGACTAAGCATGAAATGCGTCATCTTAGGTCAGACGGCGAAATTTGAATTCTTTTTGTATTTGGAGAAATCAGTAGATTAATTAAGGAAACTTCAGTCACAGATAACTTGATTTTTTCAAATAGGAATGCCTATTTTGGTTTAAGGAATCAAATGTAAAATTTGATTACCTTTCTAACGATATAGCATTCTCGATATCAATCTTTTTTGGTTTTCATTTTATTTCAAATTTTGAGTCAAATCGGTGTTTTTCAATTTTCCTGAGTGCAAGCAACCTAGCAGGTCATGAAAAATAAATAAAAGCTCAATAATTTTGAAGAAACCAACTAACCTAGTAGAAAGATGCAAACTAACTAGAGCAATGAGGTAAGATTATGAAAATTCCTTACAACATATTAGCTCTAACCGGATACAACAGCGGCAAGATATCCAATGTCAATGAATAGCTGGGGTATGACAGAAGTGTTTGTTTTTCAGGTCTACTAAAGCTTGACAACTTTCCAAAATGATTAAAAATTTTAAAACAAAAGGAAAACTACCAGCCATTTTTGCTTATAGTCTAATATGTTTAGACTTAAATTTCACATTTAATGGGATAAAAAAATTAGTCATTTCCGTTTAGTTAAGTCAAAAGTATATCTCCAACTGGAGCATTCTGAGCATCTATTGAAACAATTGCTAGAATTTTCCAATTACGCTATGTTGTAATTGTGTTTATTTCATGTAGTTTTCTGCAAACTAAATTATGTTTTACAATTCAATAAACAGACTGCAATTCAAGTTTCATTTTCCGTGATTTGGCTAATAAGCAGAAATACCTACTGAAGAATTTGAAGGGTTCCACTCATTACTTTTGACTTACGGAAATGGCTACTTTTTTATAGCATAAAATGTGAAGATTTATTCAGAATACATACATATTCTACTGCCGGCAACAATCGCTAGTAGTTTTCCTTTGATTAAATATTTTTTTACTGACTTTGGAAATTGGCTAATAGCTAGTAGGCTGTAAAAAATTAGCGTTCCTGTTACCGCTATTGTTTCTTGTTAGAGCCAATATCTTGTAAGCAATTTTCATAATCTAGCCTCGTTGCTCTAGTTAGTTTGCATCTTTCTACTAAGTTAGTTGGTTTTTTCCATACCAACAAGCTCTTGTTTATTTTTCATGGCCTGCTAGGTTGCTTGCATGCAGGAAAATTGAAAAACACCGATTTGGCTGAAAATTTGAAATAAAATGAAAACCAAAAAAGATTGATATCGAGAATGCTATATCGTTAGAAAGGTAATCAAATTTTACATTTGATACTTTAAACCAAAATAGGCATTTCCTTTCGAAAAAGTCAAGTTATCTGTGATTGAAGTTTCCTTAATTTATCCTCTAATTTCTTCAAGTACAAAAAGAATTTAAATTTCGCCTTTTGACCTGTGATGACGCATTTCATGCTTAGTCGTACCGCAAAGTCAAGGCCTTCTAAATTTTATAATCGCTGCGATATTCAATTTTTTTCTAATACCTACTTATACCAAAAATGGTGATTTGCGCCTAAACGGTTCGTTTAAAGTTCCATCTGTGATACATAAAGTCACACTAGAATTGACCAGAGAATCCAAATATGTAATAATATATAGGGGGTTCCATTCAAAAAAATGTAAGTTTGATATGAATCACCCTGTATAAACGTCAAAATTTAAGTGAAAATATTTTTACGTTATAGCCCTTAAGGGTCCCTACCATGATCGTGTGATAGATTTTTGAAATATTTTTTAGTAAGCCCACAATCCTCCGTCCACGCACTATTGGCCCACCCTCTATATGAGTATTGCGTTAGGTCGCTCTGTATTTTGTAACCTGGAAGCTGTTGAATTCATTTTAATGAAATTTCGACACATTATTACTAAAGTGAAGAGGATGGAAACGCGTAGATGTTTTTTCAAATCGTATCAGTGACGGTGCAGCAATAATGAAAAAACTAAAAACATAGAAACAGCTCAAACTTCGTTTTAGGCATTTAGGGGTTCCTGATCATTTTCCACTTTTTTAGGTGAAGGAGAAATTGAGGTGATTTTGGGGATGGAGGTTGTGAAGTCGATATTTTTTGTATTAATAATAGGCCATCCATTGGCCTGTAGAAGAACGAGCCAGCGGCATAATACACTTCTTTATGTCCATTCGGACATTGCCTTGCATATTACAGAAATCAGGGACTTAGAATTTTCTGACGTACACATACGTGTCAGTGGCAGCGCAGCAATAACAAAAAAACTAAAAATATGAAAACAACTCAAACTTGGTTCTTAGGCGATTTGGGGGTAAGGTATGGAATGTGTAAACACTTCGTCGAACGAAAACAACGCGCTGAAAAATGGTCAGATGCGGACATGGCAAGATTTTTGGGTGCTTATCAAAACTATGATGTATTATGGAATCGACAGGCAACACAAGCAGCATTGCAAGCAATTCTAAAACATGTGAATAAACCTCAATGTCCGAAAGTGACTTGAAAAATAAAATCAAAAAAAATTAGAACAACATACAATCCTGAATTGACCAAAGTACTGAAATCACTGAAGAGTATGGTTCTGGGCCTGATGACATATATGTTCCTGTCGTGTAAACCTTTTTGCTTTCAGCAAAGATCGAATTATGGCCGAACGATCCAAATCGTTCTCACGGGTCGATCTGGGTTGAACGATTTAGATCGATTATCGAATCGAAAGCAAATTGAATATGTAAACCACTTTTCGACTTGGTCATTCGGCGGAGTGAGTCGATTCGACGGAAGTAGGAAGACTGTCTACTTTTGATCGGCAACTGTCGTCGTATCGATGTCGAACGACTGGAAAGGAATGTGTAAACACTTCGTCGAACGAAAACAACGTGCTGAAAGCCGAATAGTGCCTTTTACTGATCATTTCGTTTCCTCTAGTTGAAAACTGTGTCATCCTAGCTCCGACGTAGAGAGATGCAAAAAACTGTTTACGAGAGTTTTTGTGTTGGATGTTTTTTTGCGTGCGGGTGGGCGATGATTTGGTTGCAAGAGGATATCAGTCAGCTTCATACAATAAGAAAATAATAAAATGGTATCACCGTAATGTATACTTGACTCCATTTTTTAGGTCCATCCCTTTCGATCATATATAACTAGATAAGTAATGGTAGCTATTCAACACAGTGATTGTTTGCTTGCATCATCTTAGTGGATTTCGTAAACATTCAGTATGTTTACCCTAGATAGGACATAGGCGGGTGCATATACATTTGAAAGGGGGTCACGAATTTCTATCTGAGATTGATATGTAAATGTGTTCAGTGTCGTCAGTCCACTTTTAACAAAACAATATACTGAATATGGGAGTTGATTGTTAGCTCTGTTACATCAAAATACTTATGAGTGGAGCACTATACAAAACAAACATTTTATTAATGCTTTAAAAGTAATAAAGTAGCTTTAAGTTGAGGACAAAAAACGTCACTGAAATCATCATAGTATATCACTCAACAATAACAGATATAATTTGTGTTAAAACAAAGACAGCAGAACACTGGATCTGCAACCAAAAGGATGTAGATTGATAGATAATCTTTGTTGGTTCCAAATAACCGTATTAGGGTATAGAACTTGTCAAAAGGGTAAGACAAATTACATACATAAAATAAAATTAATGAAAACATACCAACATACAAAAATGTATACTCATCCATATATTCGTCAAATTGTGTACAATACATATTCACATTAAAGGTTCAACAGTACTTCATATGAAACAAAAGTAAATAAACTGAGCAGTTATCACAGTACTAGTTGATCATTCAAGAATCCTTGCAATTCATAGTATGCCTTACCTAACAGAAAGTTTCTGATTATGAATTTCAATATATTCAGTGGACTAGTACAGAATACAGACAACTTATTCTGAATCTTTTCAAACGAACATTTAGCCATTTTAGCACTAAGTGAAAAGTTCACCGCATAATAAGCTACTTTATTTTTCTGATGATTAGACACTGTAAGCTGCCTTCAGCAAAATTTATTATTTTTGAAGTAGGTCTGTATGTCCTAAGTTAGAACTTACATCAGCTCGTGCCTTACCTATTTCAAGATTATTCATCTACAAGCTATACTTCTCATTGATTTTTAAATAAAATGGTTTTGGTGAATATATTTCTGATCCTTTCAACTGACTTCAACTTAGAGGTTTCATAGTGAAATCTTAAACCAAAATATTTTTTAAAACAAGTTTTGTTAGATCAAGACAGTGCTCCTGATCAGATAAATGATTGTCAAATGTGTCAAAAACTGTATGAGGTAGATTCCTCATTGCATGATATAACAAAAAGTCGGTACTTTTAAAAATCGTGAACTCAGTTTTTTAAAAGATAACTGGACTTTGAGATATTTTTCCGCAAATATTTATAGTAAACTGAGATGCATTTGTTAACTGCCCATATGCTTGTTTCAAATGGAAACTTGATAAAGGAACGTCAGGCGCTAACAGACTGTTGCAAGCACGTACCGTAAAGTTACGCCACTGCAAATATGATATAAACATTACTTACGTGTGACAAGATCGACCCTCACCCGGTATATGTTCTTTTTGCACAGAAAACAGGTTCCAACCATTGTTTTTAATCACAATTTGCACAATACTACTCAAAACACACTCAGCCACCAACGTAAACAAAGATTAAATCGTGAAATGACGCCTAAACGCTGGCCGGTTAACCTCTGTCTCTTTCTTCGTTGACAGACAAAGCGCGCCAAATTTAAAATCTACCAATGTATACGCGAGTTGACGCTTATGTGTATCTATCCCTGTCTTGGACTCAGAACTATCCTCTGCATAATTTATCTAGTTATATATGATCGAAGGTCCATCCGAACATGGCCTTGCTTATTACAGAAACCAAGGGACGTAGGATTTCTGATGTACAAATACAAGTATTGTACTGCTTTAGATCATTCTGTACTGTGTAACGTGAAATTGATTTTAATGAAATTCCGAAACAGTGTTACTACAATGGTGAGGATTGAAAATGCGTATGGTTTTAAAAAATGTAGTTAGTGGCTTTGCAGCAGTAGTCAAGGAACTAAAAATATGAAAAAAATAGATCAAACTTCATCTTTAGGCGATTTGGGGGTTCCTGATTGCATCATTTGATTCAATTAAAGCTTGTATAATAAAAACTGTGTCGTTCTATACCATTTCCAGAAGTAGTTTCAAAAGTCATGTGTATTGTAAACCTGTCAATTTGAATAATTCACCATTGGCGCTTCAGAAATTTAATTTGATGCATTTGAAACTACAGCTGGCAAAGGTATAGTTCCTTCCGAGAGAAATTCAAGAAAATTTGTACGAAATTTTTATGTCGGTTACTCTTTTCGCGAGAACTAGAAATATAAAAACAGCTCAAACTTCATCTTTAGGCGATTTGGGAGTTTCTGAGTGCTTCGTTTCATCCAACTAAAGCTTATAGAATAAAAACTGTGTTGTTCTAGCTCCTTCCGAGAGTTTTTGTGTTGGATGTTTTCTTTGCGAGCGAGCGGGAGGTCATTTAGTTGCAAGGGGATCTCAGACTATAGCTTCATGCAATGGAAAAATAACAAAATGGTATCATCGTTATGTGTAGGATGTACCGAGTCAATCAACTTGACTCCATTTTTTGTTTTATTGCATAAAAGAAAATGCGTATGTTACAGGCAAGATGGGGGTTGGGAGGAACTTTTTGTGTGCTTGGAAGTACTGTGTACTGAGTAATAAGATAAATGATGCCATTTTTTATTGTTGCTATCTGAATATACTATATGCGTGGTGTTGAAAAAGTTGAAAATGCGTGGGATGTCTTTAATATAGATAAAAGCCAAACCTTGTCATTTCCTAGGAGAGAGTCGATCGCTTGCCCTCCTTCAACAGACTCCAGAGGAAGTGTGCATAATCTTCAGTTGGACATTATGGACGACATAGTCCAGGCGAGAAAGGTGAGGATGAAGATGTGGAACACGAGTAAGGAGAAGGTGTGTGAGGTACAACCTTTGGATGAGACTGGTACTGTGCAAAGGTACACCAACAGCGTAGCAAGACGGTTTTCAGACTTCGTCGGTACCACTCTTGCTCCCATTCCAAGTATGAGCAAACGCAGAGCCTCAGATCTTCCCCAGCCCTCTACGTCAGGTATTACTTTATATAGTATCCAAGCAAGTTAAATGTGCTTATATATCAAAGTTGGTGTTTATGTGTATGGAGTATGTTTGAACACAATTCATCTGAAGCGCGTGTATTGTACCAGCCAAATAGAACCTAAAGGACAGATGACAGCCCAATTTGACCTTGTTCGACGTCACAAAAATCCGGTCATAGATGAAAATTTGGAATTATGTTACAAAAAATTCCTACTTTTTCTAACAAAACTGTCCAATTTATCGCATTTTAATGGCCCATCATTAAAACCCGCATGTTTACTGATAAACTCTTTACTGACATTTTGTCATCCGTATACGGCTGCCCCAAAGAAAAACACAGTATATGCATTTTTTTCATACAGGGTGGGCCAATAGTGCGTGGACGGAGGATTGTGGGCTTACTAAAAAATATTTCAAAAATCTGTCACTTGATCATGGTAGGGACCCTTGAGGGCTATAACGTAAAAATATTTTGACTTAAATTTTGACGTTTATACAGGGTGATTCATATCAAACCTACATTTTTTTGAATGGAACCCCCTATATATTATTGCATATTTGGATTCCTTAGTCAATTCTAGTATGACTTTATGTATCACACATGGAACTTTAAACGAACCGTTTAGGCGCAAATCCCCATTTTTGGTATAATTAGGTATCAGAAAAAAATTGAATATCGCAGCGATTATAAAACTTAGAAGGCCTTGACTTTGCGGTACGACTAAGCATGAAATGCGTCACCTTAGGTCAGACGGCTAAGTTTGAATTCTTTTTGTACTTGGAGAAATCAGAGGATAAATTAAGGAAACTTCAATCACAGATAACTTGATTTTTTCAAATGGGAATGCCTATTTTGGTTTAAAGAATCAAATGTAAAATTTAATTACCTTTCTAACGATGTAGCATTCTTGATATCAGTCTTTTTGGTTTTCATTTTATTTCAAATTTTCAGTCAAATCGATGTTTTTCAACTTTCCTGCATGCAAGCAACCTAGCAGGCCATGAAAAATAAACAAAGGCTCGTTAATATGGAAGAAAGCAACTAACTTAGTAGAAAACTGCAAACTAACTAGAGCAGCGAGGTAAGATTACGAGAATTCCTTACAACATATTAGTTCTAACCAGAAACAATAGCAGTAACAAGAACGCTCATTTTTCACAGCCTACTAGGTATTAGCCAATTTCCAAAGTTAGTAAAAAAATATCTAATCAAAGGAAAACTACTAGTGATTGTTGCTGGCAGTAGAATATCTATGTCTTCTGAATAAATTTGAATAAATTTTCACACTTATTGCTATAAAAAAGTAGCCATTTCCGTAAGTCATCGGTAGGTACTTCTGCTTATAAGCAAAATCGCGGAAAATGAAACTTGAGTTGCAGTCTGTTTGAATTGTAAGACATAAATTAGTTTGCAGAAAACTACATGAAATAATCACAATTACAACATAGCGTAGTAAAAAATTATAGCAATTATTTCAATAGATGTTCAGAATGCTACAGTTGGAGATATCTTTACTTTCGACTTAACTAAACGGAAATGACTATTTTTATATCCCATTAAATGTGAAATTTCATTCTAAACATGTTAGACTGTAAGCAAAAATCGCTGATAGTTTTCTTTTTGTTCCAAAAGTTTTAATCGTTTTGGAAAGTTGCCAAGCTCTAGTAGACCTCAATAGCTAGTAGGCTGTGTAAAACAAACACTTCTGTCATACCCCAGCTACTCATTGACATTAGATATCTTGCCGCTGTTGTTTCCGGTTAGAGCTGATGTGTTGTAAGGAATTTTCATGTTCTTGCCTCGCTACTCGAGTTCGTTTGCATCTTTCTACTAAGTTAGTTGTTTTCTTCCATATTAACGAGGTTTTGTTTATTTTTCATGGCCTACTAGGTTGCTTGCACGCAGGAAAATTGAAAATCACCGATTTGACTTAAAATTTGAAATAAAATGAAAACCAAAGAAGAAGATATCAAGAATGCTATATCGTTAGAAAGGTAATGAAATTTTACATTTGATTCTTTAAACCAAAATAGGCATTCCCATTTGAAAAAATCAAGTTATCTGTGATTGAAGTTTCCTTAATTAATCTACTGATTTCTCCAAGCACAAAAAGAATCCAAATTTAGCCGTCTGACCTTAGGTGACGCATGTCATGCTTAGTCGTACCGCAAAGTCAAGGCCTTCTAAGTTTTATAATCGCTGCGATATTCAATTTTTTTCTGATACCTACTTATACCAAAAATGGTGATTTGCGCCTAAACAGTTCGTTTAAAGGTCCATGTATGATACATAAAGTCACATTAGAATTGACCAGGGAATCCAAATATGCAATAATATATAGAGGGTTCCATTCAAAAAAATGTAAGTTTGATATGAATCACCCTGTATAAACGTCAAAATTTAAGTGAAAATATTTTTATGTTATAGCCCTCAAGGGTCCTAACCATGATCAAGTGACAGATTTTTGAAATATTTTTTAGTAAGCCCGTAATCCTCCGTCCACGCACTATTGGCCCACCCTGTATATTGAGGTTTTGACAGATTTGTACATACTAGGCCATGTTCTATCTATTTAAACAGTCAAAACTTCAATATATACCAAAATAACTGAGATTTTGGCTGACAAAATCCAGTATCAAACAGAAGAACAACAATTATCGAAATTCCAAAACACAGTATCTGCGTGCCAGCTAGATGTTAAAACACAGTAAATGCACCAACGAATCAGGTATAACCATTTTGTAACGGCCATTGTAGATGCTGTGTCTTGACATTTGTTTTAGTAGGGTTTTAGTTTGTTTTGGCGGCTTAAGCGGTAGTTACTACGTTTCCACGGGCTTTCAAAACGATTTCAAACTGTTTTGAATTTTCAAATATATCGTGGAAACGTCAATTTGATGCGTTTTCAAAACTTTTCCCGTTCAAGGTCGACTCGCCAGTTTTTGGGATCGTATCGAGATCCAAATGCGTGGAAACACCAGCTGTCACTTTCAAAACGTTTTGAAATGAACTATGCACAGTGCGTAGCTGTCTAATGTCGCTATCGGTAGTTTATTGAAGTTTATTCGAATTCGAAACTAAAGATTCATAGTAAACAACAAAATAGGCTCTAAAACTAGAAAATGACATTTGTCAAGAGTGTCAGTTGAAAACGTTTTGAATGCGTTTCGGAAATCGTTTCGAAACCTATCGTGGAAACACCGGTAATCCAAAATCACAAAACGTTTTGAAAACAGTTTTGAAAGGCCGTAGAAACATAGTAAGTGTTGTGCCTATCTTATTTTTCGTTTTTGAGGGGCTAACTTGGACAAAATAAACAATTGAAGGTGCCTACCGCGGTATAAATCCAGAGAAAAAATTTACTATAATCAGGGATCTAGTAGCTAAAACGAAAAACATTAATCATCGTGCGTTTTGGCTAAATCTTCTTGAAAGTGAGCAATCGCGTGATCTGAATAGTCAGGTAGAATAGAAATCAGGCTAGCCAGCGTTAGAATTTAATTTTTGTTAATTTTTAGTATAGAACTTATTGTTTTATTCAAAAACTTTTTCTAACACACTGTTCTCTCATCACCAGTTTTTATTTTCTGCACCATTATTAGAATTATTATAAACAATCATATATTTTGTAACTGCCTGTGAGATTACCTGTGCAATAAATATTCATTTAGAATGAACATTTTGGTATTTTATTCTTTTAATGCTGTTATTAACTTTCCATTAATGCATACATGTGTATAGTAAAAACACAGTATGTGCTTACTGTCTTCGTTGATTATACTATCTAAAATATGATTAAGATCAAAACACAGTATATGCATTTCTTCCTAAAAACTTGTTTATTTCTCAGCACTCTTTGAAGCCCATTCATATTAGTGCTCTAATACAACTAAATCAAGGCATTACTCTTTTATTTCACTTAAATTAATATAATTTTAAGCTTATTTGTGATCCTTATAAGGAAGGAACTTTGACACCCAATTTCTCAGAATATATTTTTTTTCATATACTGTGTTTTTCCCTGGGACAGCCGTGTAGCCTTGTCAAAGAGCATAGAAATAAATTTGACAAAAAATAACTTGAAAAGAGTGACAGTGATTGACAACTGCTTGAGTAGGTTTTGTTTTTTGCGTATTGTCTTCCTAAGTCGGTGATTGATTTTGTGCATTCTTTGATAAAGGTACAGAGTTCGCTGAAACGTCAGTATAGGGTTTTTCACTTAGATAAGGAAAGAGAGGGGATACCGCACGCCCATTTGATGCTATATGGATTAGCTGATACCGAAAATGAATAGCTGTCAAAATGCTGGTGGAAAACTGACGGTAGTGTCAAGGTGGTGTTTTTTGCGATATTTAACGTTTTTAAGACCAATAATTGTGAAATATTGTGGTGAGCGTAATGGTGGGGTGTGCAGCTTACCGTTGTAAAAGCCACAGCAGCAGGAAGGAGCCAGGAATCACTTTTCACAGGTAAATTTATGATCTTATTTTTTTGGTGTATCCGAAATTCATGCAAATATCTCGATATCTAGTTCAAAGATATATGTGTATCCGAAATATAATTTGGAATGTACCACTAACATGCGAATCATAATGTTTTTGAGCACGTAAAGTCTAAAAATTATGTTTTTAAGGGATTTTTTGGTTCAAATACAATCAGTTTTCCAGTGGCGTATCTATTATAGCTTACATTTTGAATAGAAATATTATGACTTTGCATTGTAATATATAATATACCAATACCCTTATACAAGGTGTGCATTTCAAGGGTGGCCTTTATTTGTAGTTGTATGAATAATAAAATTAATTTTCTTTCTTCCTCGACAGGTTTCCTAAAGATCTTCCTAGACATGATTTATGGATCAAAAATATGAGGATCGAAGGTTGGAAGCCTACAAGCAACGATAGGCTTTGTTCTAAGCATTTTGAACAGAATTTCCTTCATCAAACAAATCAAAAAGTATATCTTCTGAAAGGAGCAGTCCCCACCATATTTGACGAGCTTCCGGAATACTTACGTCCAAAAATTGTAAGTTATAATTCCTAGCTTACATTGTCTACGCTTAATCAATATCAAAATAATAAACATTCTAGGATTATAATAGATGGATAGATGGATAGATGGATAGATGGATAGATGGATAGTTGGATAGATGGATAGATGGATAGATGGATAGATGGATAGATGGATAGATAGATAGATCGATATACTTTATAGTCTAAGAATTTACAAGATTCTTATTGACAAAGCTATATAATAACAAACAAAACTTTTGGGATATTCACTAAAACCTGTGAGGAGTAAGTTTGTTATAAATCTTCACTCCATTGTATATAATTGGATCATTAATGAGTTATGATTTGGGTGTGATATTAATTTAAAATCATTCTTATGCCTTATGCCTATATTCTATATTTATGGTCTCAAATTTGGTTTTATATTTGAGTATTAGTGATGACGTTTCCAAAATAAACAGTGCAATAAAGTAAGGAGAAATACGATTACGAATGGCTGAATAACCATTTAAAAATTGATAGCTATGAAAATCAAAAGGCAGCTAACCTCAAAAATGTAATAATTTCTTGTGTTACAGTTACATTATTAAACAACTATATTTAGGTGTGTTTACTCGATACGAAATCAAAACAAAATGTTACTGTCACTTTTCCTATAAGATTCAGTCACTCATTCACATCTACTTAAATCATAAATTAATTTGTTCTTTCGGAAATAATGTTTCAAACATTGTCTAATATACAGCTCTGTTATTTTAGGCAAAAGAAAGAAAAAGACCCCGTGAACGTGATGTTCATCCAGAACCATCGCCATCAACCTCAGCTCTGGCTGCACAGGACGACTCTCCCCGGAAGAAGAAACTTAGAAGAGAACTGCTGCTGCAAAAAGAAAAGAATAAGGAAAAAACGAAAAAAATCCGTGCCCTTGGTCAGTCACTGAAAAGAGCACACAAAAAAGTAGCCTCTTTAAAAATAATTGCTGAGGAATTAGAGCGACAAAATTTACTATCTCAAGAAAATTTAGTTTTAGTTCAAAATATGAGCAAGGTTAATATAGAAATATTGAACAGAAAAATGGGGAGAAATGTTCAATATTCACCTGAACTTAGGAAATTTGCCCTGACATTAAATTTTTTTTCACCAAAGGCATACAACTATGTGAGAGATGTTTTTGACACTTGTCTCCCGCATAGCAAAACTATTGCTAAATGGTTTCAGAATGTGGATGCTGGGCCTGGTTTTACCAAGGAATCAATAAATACCTTAAGAAATAAGGTTCAATCATCTGACAGACCAATAATTTGTTCATTAATTATCGATGAAATAGCCATACGGAAACATTTAGAATGGGATGGAAAAAAATTCCATGGTTATGTGAACTGTGGTACAAATTTAAACGATGACTCTAATGCTTTAGCCAAAGAAGCTTTTGTTATAATGTTGGTTTGCATCAATGGAACTTGGAAATTACCTGTCGGTTACTTTCTTACAGATTCTTTGAATGGCAGTCAAAAACATTCAATTGTATCTCAATGCATCCATCTGATTGAAGATACGGGAGCCAAAGTTATGTCAATCACATTCGATGGTGCTCCATCTAATACCGCTATGTGTCATAACTTTGGATTCTTATTTAACATTTCAAATATACAGACAAGTTTCAGAGTTACAGATCACAATGTATATATTTTTTATGATCCATGTCATATGATAAAACTTGTTCGCAATGCATTTGGTGAAAAGAAAATCCTAATTGATTGTGATAACAATTTTATTCAATGGAAATACATAGCGCTTCTAGAGAAGCTGCAAACTAGCGAGGGCTTACATTTAGGGAATAAGTTACGTCGCGCTCATATTATTTTTTTCAAACAAAAAATGAAGGTTCGGCTTGCAGTTCAGTTACTTAGTGCATCAGTAGCCGATGCTATTGAGTATTGCGAAAAAAAGCTGAATCTTGAGGATTTTAAAGGTAGTCAGGCAACAGTTAAATTTATTAGAATTGTAAATAGCATTTTCGATATTTTAAACAGCAGAACCCTAGTAGCACCAGGTTATAAAAAAGCATTATGTCAAAAAAATATAGATCGATCTGCGGAATTTATCAATAGTGCAATTTTTTATCTTTCAAAGTTGAAATTATCTAATAATGAGCAAGTAATCATGTCTAACAGAAAAACTGGGTTTATTGGATTAATAATTTCATTATCAAGTTCTTTAGGATTGTACAAAGAACTTGTTTCTGAGAGAAAAACATTACTGTACCTTCCGTTGTATAAGATTAGTCAAGATCATTTAGAATTATTCTTTTCGTCAATTAGATCAAGAGGTGGCTGGAATAATAACCCAACCGCTCGACAGTTTCTAGCTGCTTACAAAAGGCTTCTGGTTCGAACAGAAATTAGAGAGGGCGGTATGGGTAACTGTATTCCATTAGATCAAATCCCTATTCTAAGTAGTTCTACAAAAAATGTAAGGTCTGAAGATGTAATTAATAGTAGTTTAGCTAACCATAGTTTAATAGACATAAATGAGCCTTCTGATGATCTAGAAACTATTTGGAAGGATCATGACTACATCATGAATGCACCTGTGATAAGTGAATGTTCATCCCAAATTGTGCAATATATTGCTGGTTATGTTTCGCACCAATTACAAAAAACAATAAAATGTGAAACATGTGTCACAGCATTGATTGGTACTAGAGATCGGTTTCTCAATTCCCTAATTGAATTTAAAAGCCACGGCGGTCTGACTTACCCATCAAATGATGTTATCAAGATATGTTTGAAATCGGAACATTTTCTGAGAGTTAATGAAAATTGTATTCACACCAAACATTTTGTACCTTTGCTGATAAGCAAAATAATATCAAATTTTCTAGGCACCCCTATTTTCAGCTGCTTAGAACGTCACGTATTAGAAAATGATGTAAATCATATATATTTTTTAATAAAAGCTGTATGCACAAAATACTTAAATATCAGAATCCATTTTATTGTAAAATCTCGATCACAACAGGACAATCCAGTTCGGAGCCAATTAACAAAAATGATTCTGTTTAAAGGGCAGTAAAATATTGGTAGTTTTTGACCTTCGTGACTGTAATATTGACTGCCATCAATTGTAGGAGCAAGCGAAATGCCACGTTCCTACAAGAAATTTATTTTTGTTGAAGCACACAATACTGAGTTTCACCCAAACTTCCCCATAAGTAAATACATAACTGCAATAAATTAGAACTTACTGGAAGCAAGGGGTTAAGTGATAAAATAGAGTTGTAATTTCTATGTAAGTTATAGGACCTCACCTATATTGAATGAATTGTTCGTTTTTATTTACTACTAGCTAATCTAGGGGTCATTTTCTAATTTTGTAAATGTTTTGATTTTGGATAAGATTAAAGGACCTTTGTATTTCTAGCCCAAAACTTACTTTATTTCATGTCTGAGATAATTTTTATGTTTAACCCCCCAGCTTTTTCATTAATTATTGCCACCGTCGCAAAAAGAAGTTATGTATAAAAAAGCCTCGTTGGAGTAATTAAAAATACTGCTCTTCATTACACACTACAAACAGCAAGTAACAGCGTAACAGCAAGTAGATTTTTTTACTGCATATGGGGACTCCGAGATTGAAGGCATCAAATTCCTCAATCTCGTAAGCTAATCTATAATAACAAAAATGTTTTATTGCTGCTTCTGTTTACAGTATGTAATAGACAGTATTTTATATATAAACATAATGTCAATAAATATAAATATACTATAGGTATTATGTGTTCTTTAATAATAAAAAATTGATTTACTACAAACTACAAGCAGTTTTTTTCTTTCTGGGTAGAAGTATAATCGTGTCTTCCATCAGTCATATACTGCAAATGAACATAACATGTTCATGACTGAATAAAATATATACATTATCAATTTTTATATATTATTGGCCACAAAACAGCAGTCGAATGAAAATCACGGTTACGGTAATGTTAGTCACTTAAGTTTTAATTGTGGATGGCGAAATTGGCCATATAGAAACCCTGAATAACAATATTTCATTAAATTTTATTTGAAAAAGATTATTTCTACAAATAGCTCAACCAGAACGTTAATCCCATTAGTTACGCCACTGGGAATAGCGCTTTGGTGCCATTTGGTATCAGAAATGTCAGTTGCGGGTTCCGTCCTCTCTCTTTCCTTGTCTAAGGTTTTTCATATGTATATTTGGCTTCAATGTTTTTTTTTATACACGGTGTTTTCTAAGTTGGGACTTTTCTTCAAAGGGCATATAGTACTCGCCAAAAGGAGTGATTTTTCCCAGTAACATACATATAACCGAAATATTTAGGGGATCAATATATTGTCCGATAATGAAATCCTCATTTCTACTTCCGTACCTGTGCGATCATATGGTAACAGGGGCAAAAAACGAACAAACCCAGTGTACAATGGAGCGGAGCATAGATGTGACGTGCTACATCAGACTTTAGCAATAAAAAAAATTGTGCAACCGGGATGGGATAACTTATAATGACTGTGGATATGACTTTAGTGTAGGTGAGTGTGGTCAAAATGCCTCTCGGACTTTGCGAGTGTATGCTGATCCTTTCCCTGACCGTATTCATCCAGCCTCCCGTCGATTTGTCTATCTTGTGCAAAAAGCTAAAAACACAGGATATTTGTATTCACATCATAGTGGACATACTGGACGACCTAGACAACCTCGGATGGTCCAAATTGTAGAAGAAATACTTGACTTTTCCGTCTCGCGTCGTGAACTTCGAACCATATCTATAAGACTCATGTGACAGAACCACACTTAAAACGTAGCAGCGAACGAACAGTAAGTATTTTTTTAACATTTTTTTTTATTCTTTTGCTGCTGATTCACCGCTTTGTCATTTCAAATGCAGTTGATGTTTCTGAAAAGGAAAGTCCCAACTTTGAAAAAACCCTTTTTTATTTAGCAGCCGCTTAGGCAAAGCCTAAATACCGAATTTGTGCATATGTTACTTATTGTTGCTTACTGTCTTCAAATTCAAGGTACACATTGATACTCTAAGATACAGCAATTCTTCTTTATTTCCAGATATCTTAAAATTTCTGCTCCTCTTCCTATAATGGTAACGGCTCCAAAATACTCATTCTCAAACCTTATACCAAAGAGCCAAACACCTTAAATGAAATATAAGAATATCTTGTGATGCTTCTTTTGATGATTTGTATTATATTTTTAATATAAGAACCTACCAGCCATCCTCAGGAAATTTTTAAATCTATATCGCACTTCTCCACAATACCAACACATATTTCAGTAACTCTTCCAATAATTTCTTTGCAATTCACAAGTTCGGGCATATCACATTTTCCACCGGAGACCAACAGGTTGACTAACTGTTTCCTACATATGGGCAACAGTTGACAATTTATTTCTGGTTTCGAAGAGTTATAGTTTTGTTGGCGATTTGGTTTTGTTTGGTTGATGTTAAACAAAAGACGTAAGATTTGCGAAATCCTACCTAACTATAGACTTACAGGTTAAGCACTGATCCACTGATCAATATTATAAGTTTGTTAGTATAATACGCCATGTCTCCGGACAAATCCCAATAACATAAGGAATGATTGCTGAATCGCCTTACGAGTATTAATATACAGGGTGTCCCACGACGATTAAGACAAGCAATATGTCGGTACTGGGCAGTAGTAGCGAATTATAATTTTGGGTGTGTAAATTAGAGCAAATATAGTATCTTTTCTTATTATTGTGTCACACAATGAGGTATTTGTTTTTGGTTACGTGACGTCCGATTCAAAATTGTTAATGGAACACCCTATATATTTGATACTTTTCGTGTTCCTCCCGATAAAACAATTCCAACAAACTAGCACACTTGGGATCTAAAGTGATTAGTTCAGGAGCTACAGGTACTTAAAGAACTGTACCACTACCATTATGAAACACTACCAAAATAATTTAACTGTAGGGGTACATGTTATAATCAATGGTAGTGGTACAATCCTTTAAGTACCTGTAGTTCTTGAATTAATCACTTTAGACCCCAGGTGTGCTAGTTTCTTGGAATTTTTTTATCGGAGAAAATACAAAAAGTCACAAATATACAGGGTGTCCCATTAACAATTTTGAATCGGACGTCATGTGATCAAAAACAAGTACCTCATTGGGTGACACAATAATAAGAAAATATAGTGTATTTGTTCTAATTTACACCCCCAAAATTATAATTCTGTACTACTGTCCAGTTCCGATATATTGCTTGTCTTAGTCGTCGTGGGACATCCTGTATTTATAGGGGAGAGTTGGCTAATACGGAATAGCTAACGTTATTTGACTCGAAACTCTCTGGCCATACTACTGAGACCTACTTTTTGTTTAACTATTACTTCGTCGTTTATTTCTTCCCAAGTCTGAGTGTAGTTGTATCTGAATAGTTTGAGGATAACACAGAAAAAACCTATTAGTAAGTAAATGTAAAGTTATTTTGCCCACCTGGTCTGATAAAATGGGATAGTGTTTGTATATCAATAAGAAAAATACTAAAGTAATATATATTTATCGAAATTGAGAACAAAAAACATTATGCGACTCATATTTATAATAAAAACATTTTAATATGGACAAAAGTCGCACGGGTACGTTTTCAACCCTGGCACATGCTTCGTGAGCTCAAAGTCATCAGTCCTGGCACAAGCGTCGTTCGTCATATATCCAGTTCGTTACTGTCTCGAAGCCCGAGATCCTCTTCGATGGCGTTTCGCATACTTTCCTCATTCTATTCCCTACGAGATGGTATTCAATTTTGTCCGACCGCTTAGTACTTATCCCATTTTACCCGACTGCACATCTCCAACTGTTTTCCAAAAATTTTCACACAAAGGAAATTGGTGCCGTATCCACAGATATCACAAAACATAGTCAATTATCTACAAAAGCGTGAAAAATACTCACCTCTATTTAACTTGCTTGTTTAGACAAAAACTGTATGACTAACTATCCACAAAACTAAATAAGATAACCTTCCTTTTTGAAGTTATCGCTTGTAACCCACCAAAGATTAACAATCAGCTAGAATAACTACCTGCTACATCTGAACATACTTTATCTACATCGATTGTTACCAGCAATTGTCAGATTGGGCTCCTTATTCAGGAATAATTGCCGGTATCCCGTTTTACCAGACTATCCTGTTTTGGCTAACCTTCCCCTACTATATTTTTACCCGCGATAGTTAAAAATTCGAACATTAATAACATTCAAAGGATAAAAGTTGAAGTTTCCTTAGTTAGAGTGTGGCTGCCTCAACGACCAAGGTATCATATTTGTACATTGTGAACATCATATAGTTTAACTAAACAATCGACAAAAAAATTAAAAAGTCATGTAACCCTAAAAAATGATTTCCGTTTTGTACTAGAAAGTAGATAATAAATTCAAGTATCTGTACAACAAAATTTTGTTTTGTCTATGCCGAACGAAAATCCTGTCTCACACAGAAAAGTATGTCATTTCATCAATTGCTCACGCTTTGATTCAATGAAATCTCACATTCTATACTCCTCAAATACAGCAATGTTTTATCCAATGGAAAGGATATATTTAGTAAATTATATTCAGTTGTCGATCCAACGACAAGGTACTATTGAATTGAGTTGATTCAGTTACAACCTTTCATTGAACCCAACCCATGTTTTATAATTGATTCTGAAATACTTAAAGTCAAGTCAAGGCAGTTAGCCCTTTGTGAATCCTGGCAGGGGATACTCTGCCATCCTCTCGCTGCCGCTTCCCAGTAATCTTAGCAATACCACAGTATATCCAGGTTATACAGTAGCGCAACTCTTTAGAAATCATGCAGACAATTTGTCTCCGAAAAAATTACCTCTCATAACCCCACATCGGCTCCTCTGCACTTGCCGAGAGTATTGCTGTTCACGTTTTGAGCACAGGGTCGGCTTAGCAATACTGATGATTGATCAAATTAAGAAGCGTAATTGTGTTGTAATAACTTTAATGGACGCGATATATCTCGTAAATAGAGTAAATTTTGAGTGCTGTGTAATAATGTTATGATATTATTTATCGAGGTTAGGCAATTGTCTTCCGAATTCTGAATTACAATTGGTAAGTTATATCCATTCATTCGATTTTATTGTACGTGAAAATGTTTTGTACTCATTTCACTTTCCACACCGATAGGTGAGGGGAGTATTATGATCGCGAAAATTTTCGATTTTGAGATAGTACACGTTTTGGGTGTTCTATAATGTCTACATAATGAAAATCCACGTCATTCATTTCCGTCGGTCTGTCTGTCGGTCTGTCTGTACGCGTTTTTCTATCCACGTAATCTCACTAACCGCTACACGGATTGTGTTGAAATTTGGGCAGCGATATGCTGTGGGGTCGTAGTAGGTAATGCTCCTATAATTTTGAAAATCTGTGCATGGGCGGCGGAGTAATTAGTAAAAAACAAAAAAATTTAAATATTCCTCAAACCCTGCTTTTAGGTGTTTTAGGGGTTCTTGATCATTTTCTACTTTTTTTCGGGTGGAGGTGGGGGTGGGGGTTGTAAAACTGAAAATTGGTTGTAGTCAGAATAGGCTGTCCACTGACCTGTAAGAGAAAGAGCTAGCATCATGATGATGATTTGGTTGTAAGGTGATCTCAGACTACAGTTTCATGCTATGGGAAAATAATAAACTGCTATCACTATAATGTGAGAGGAAGTACTGAGTCAATCAACTTGACTTCATTTTTTTTATTCATTAAATAAATATAAAAACTTTATAATATCTTATAGGATTCAAATATATGGGTAATTGTAACGTCGCAGCGTCGAACATAACATTTATGTGTGGTTATCCCGCAATTTTTAAAGTTACCTTCACTAGTCATGATAGAAAAACGTTTAAGGTACGCAAACGTGGCAAACAGCAAAACCGATGAAAACTTGTTAGGTATACATAAAAAATAATGATCAATATGTTTATAACAACGATAAAATATACTAAACTCTTCATTATTCCTAACAAAGTGCAAAACTGTTTATATCTAGTTTATCAAGACCGCCCTTCCTAATGCATTTGTATATTACCTATGTATAGGCATATTGAAGAAAATAATCCATGTTTATAGAGGAAAATTATATATTTTTGAAACCAGCACGTTGATTCTTTTTATTGTGAACTCTCTATTTTAGCATCCATTAAAATGGACTTCTTTTCTGCTTAAAATTTCATAATGTTGGAATGCATAGTCACATTAATTTTGTTATAATGTTGTGAAAGATCTTTTGTACGTTGTGGTAGTGTGAGGAAACAGTGAGAAATTATTAGGGAAGCTAATAATAAGTAGCTACACGTCATGCTTAAAATTTAAGGTAATTTGAGGTAAGAAGGGGATATGCTGATCATTTTGTGTAAAAAAAAAAGATTGTATTCGTATAAGTTGGATGTAGAAAGCATTGGTAATTTATTCAGTTTAATATTTTATTATTATATGAAAGCGGCGCAACATTCGACTCTACACGTCCCGGTATCCATATCTGCGATTCACAAATTTCCTTAATCCGGTAGCCTGAACGCGACTGAGGCGATCGCCATGGACAGTATCTCACATCTCCCCAACGATGCGCGGCATGAGATGCGCGAACCTCTGGAGAGTTGCGCTACTGTGTAAAACATGGATATACTGTGGCGATACTCCGGGTCGCATTTATACATTCCGTACATGTATACGGCACCTAGCACAATCCCATTGGTCAGATTTGAATTTTGAACCAATCAAACGGCGAGTGCCGTACGTGTGTACGGAGTGTAAATGAGTTATACACTTACGGAATGTAGTACTTAATGCAGCTGAAAATTTGCAAAGAGGAAAGCGATTCAAGCGAAAATAATTTTTTAACTATATATTAAACTGCAGTAAACTTTATTACAAATTAAGTTAGAGTATTTTTAAGTAATGTTAAATGTAATAATTGCAAAAATCTGGTATTATAAGTATTGAGTTTCAATGGGCAAAAGAAACATACATTACTTACAAGACTAAAGACATTAAAGAATATAACAAAACAAAAAAACGTTATCCAGGAACCAGATGGTTAGGTTTAGGTCAAGAAAAAGAAGGAGCCTCTTTTACTGTTTTGCCGACGTTTCGGCCTTTATTAGGCCATCTTCAGGGCAGTTAAAAAACTTTTTTTATAATTAAACAAACAATTATACATTACAGTTTATAACCACACCCCGAACGCGTGATCACCACGTGCTTTGTTCATTTGTTCATATTATGCTCTATGCTCCGACTCTATAAGTTGCGTTTACTAGTACCTATGTCTAAAATACCTACCTACATATGAGCCTTGGCGTGTTCGTTTTGACACCCGACACTCTCCAATTAGAATTTGTCAAAGACTCAAATTCTTCCACCCATCGTCTAGCATCTTTCTCAGTCAATAGGTTTGATCTATATTTTCCAGGACTCAGTTCAAAATATTTATAATTAGGAGGTAACTTTGCCTCAGCATGCATGTTCAAACATATTATAACTACCCTGTCGCGTGGTAATCACAAAAATTAAAACAAGAGTCTAGCGTCTAGCCATAGCCATACATTTGACATGAGCATAACTATATTACATTCCGTAGGTGCGTATGGCACTGATTTACATTCCATACACACGTACGGCACTCGCTGTTTGATTAGTTCGAAATTCAAATCTGACCAGTGGGATTGTGCTAGGTGCCGTATACATGTACGGAATGCATAAATGCCTCCGGGTCAGGTCTTATCTGGGCTTTTACAACGTAAGACGGTTGGACGGTGAGAAGTACTTTCTGATTGTACAGATTGAAGGTAATGAGCCTGATTGTTCACTGGAACCGCATGCTTGCTTGGGCAGTTCTTGTTTAGTAGGATATAGTACTTACTGGGTCTTGAAAGTATTGAATTGTAACATATTACCATACCATTAATGATGTGCCAATAAAACGCGATAAACGAAAGAGCCAACCGCATCGCAAGCAATGACTTTAATTGTCTGTTACTTTACATCAGTCATTTTATATTATTGCAGCCCTTAATTACTGCTACAAAATTGGTATGATATATTTTTTCAAATTTAAATTTCTCAACGGAGCAATTAAACCGAGTGATATATGGAAACCAATTACTACTCAAGAGTGAATTACACATTTGTACAAGTAGCAAGGAAGGAACATGTGCACCTTTGAATCCGATGAAGAATATATTACGTGGAAATGGTGGAAAGCATAAAACTTCGTAGATAATTGATAGCACTTATAATTAGTTCAAGATAAGCCCGTTAATATAAGTATTTCAGGTGTAAAAAAACCTTCGTCCGGCATCGTATGCACCAACACGGACCTTATCTCAATATTGCACTCCCTGTCGACGTCTGCCACGGAGATCAACCAGTGCGAGAAAGAACAGGAGGACAAAGATAAGCCGAGCACATCAAGGCGACGAGGTCAATTGAAAAACAGCAGATCTAACAGCTTCGATATATCTATTCTTCAGGAGAAACTGGGTTCCATGGAGACCATATCGATTCCCACAGCTACCAATTGGTTTACAAAGAGGCATCAGCCTACGAAGACTGATATAATTAAGAAGGCGGTTAGTATAATACCAGGTATAATACATTGGACAGGAAAACAGAGATGAAGTTGGTAAAAGTTTTAATTGATTGTAAAATTTTATGAATTAGAGATTGATTACCCCTACTATCTTGGTATTTTGTATGAAAATTAAACAAAAGTTTTATTGAGATCTGATGAGGGGGTTGTTGGTGAAAATTTGGTACATTGTAATTAAGTGTGCTAAGGTTTTCAATTTCTTTTCTGTCATTTAATGATTTTTTTCCCTTTTTAATATAAATAACTTCTTTGAAGTCCCTTTTCTAATGTTTCTTGTGGTGAGTATTGTTGTGTTTTCGTAGTTATGGTTTGTCTCGTTCCTATATTTATAATAGAGTTGTAAATCAGGTTTTACTATATTTATGTGATTTTAGCCTGTTTTCTAAGCATTGTGCACTTTGTACTGTAGTGATCAAGAGGTCACTGTTCAAAATTGGATGCCACATTTTGAAATATTTAACGTGATCAAGATATCTAGTGGTAAGATTCAGAACCCAATATTGTGTGTCCGTGGTAACCAGATTCTTTCAACCTGCATGTATACCAACTCAGAGATAACGAAATCAAACAGATTAATGTTACGATATTGTTTTATTTCTTGATTCTTCCGTTGATTTTCTATTTATTAATCATGAGTGCTTTGTATTTCAAATCTTTTAGTGGTAAAAAATGTATATCCATATTTTGAAATATAGCATTCAAAAACGTCTGAAACTGGCTCTTATTGTTGATATTTGAATAAAGTAATGGTTATAAACATTCGCAGTCTAAATAATAATAACAATACCTACCTGATGTGCTAAAACTCTGTTCAAGGTTATGGACAGAAATAAGGTTAGAATATAGAAAATGTAAAATATAACTATATAAATAAATAAATATTAACGATAAACAATACATAAAGAGTGAGTGATCAGTAAGAGTCGAAGCAGATACACCTAAACACCACCGAAGGTGTCTCTGCTCACCACCAGGCTGCAATATCTCGGGACCTAATACGGAAATCAAGAGACCCCGCGCCAGCTAATATCATCTTAACTGCCAGATTTATCGCATATCTTATAAAACATACATTAAATATTGTATCCACACAACAAGGTCAAAAGACAACATACCTGTAAATATTCGTGAAAAACACTCAAAATCCCCTTTGATGAAGTTTCGGTCCCCTCTTACTTTTTCAAAACAACAGCCTCCCAATAATAAACAATCTCCCTGACTACAGTAACCCAAGTAACAAGGGCCCATCGCAGAACAACACCTCTAGCTCAGATTCATGGAATGAACCATAGGCCAAAGAAAGGACTTTAAGGGGCCTGGATACACACATCATACATATTATGTATTTGCCAGGTAAAACACGGATTGGCAAGTAAAAGTACAACTCACTTGTTTTCCAAACTACATACATAATATTTCAGAAGGTATTTTTTCGAAAAAGTTTTTTAATGTGCAAAAAACCTCGAAATGCAAAATCATACATTTTTCAAATGTTTGTAATTTAATAACCAAATACGATATCAAAACAAGGCCACCGAAGTGATACAGTACAAGCTTTCTTCTTAAATTTGCTTATTGAGTCATTACTGTAAATCTAAAGGTAACGTCAGGATTTTCTAAATACGAAATTCATTTTTTTGGCGTCTTTTTGACCTTAGCTTTGGACCTTACCTTTAGACTTACCTCCCGTTATTTTATACACGCATACTGGAGAAAGGGAACAGGCAGCCACGCCTCCTCGCTAACACAGGAATACGTATTTCTTGGATTCTCAAGTTCGCGCGCTATACCCTAGCCCTTTAAGCAATTGCATTGCATTAATCTGTAAAAAGTCACTCATGATCCTACAACAGACAAAATAGTAGAAGACTATATGATGTAGTATCAAGCAAACACATTACTTATCTGAACTTCATCGAATGATTACACCGTTACACCACTGCCTTACACTGTTATCACGGCTCAACAAACAATCAGCTGTCTTACTGACGGTCGGTTCCTTTGTGATGACGTGTTGCAAGTATCTGAGGTCAGCGACGCCATTTTGGGATAGTTTCATTCGCCCTGACAGGGGCGGAGTAGAAAAATGTGTAGAACTGGGCAGAATTAAGAAATAATACTCAACCCATGCGGTGTAAAGGGAAGGTAAACATTAAAGACAACATAAAGTTTATGTTGTCCTTAATGTTTACCTTCCATAAAGTACTGAATCTGCGCTGAGATCTATATTATTTATCTCTACACTAACATTGACGTGCCGCTGCTGTTGAAATCTATCTCTCTCTAACCCAAAATATTAGGCAGTTTTCGTTGCTTACAAAGTGATGTTCCGTTTAACGCTATTTGACAACTTTGACATTTGCATTTCGTTTTACGTATATCGTAACCGCTAAATGCCGGTATTGTACGGACGATAGCCATAGCGATTAACGAAGCGACACGCATGCGCAGCATGAATAAAAATTAGATCATAACCTGTTTTGGTTTTGACAGTGACCGGTTTTGATTTTGTTTCAAACAACAACCTTTACAATACTCATCTGCTATTTTGACGTTATGGTGTTAAAGTTGTAGCTCAAAATAAGGTTAGGGGGCAGCTTACAGTAGTGTCTTGCTCCGAAAACTATTTATTTATCTGTCAAATAGCGGTTCTGATAACGTATTTGTTAACCGAAGCGGTAAGCTTAATTAAGAACAACGAAAACTACCTATTGATGCCCAAAGGGATCGGCGCAAAGCATCCCCAGACCTTGAATAAGATAGCTGATTGTCTGTTGAGCCGTGTAGTTATGTTCTAACTATTTGTTTATGGTTTTTTTCATACATCACTGTCAATTTTACTACATTGTATATACTATGTATACTTTGTCACAGTGTATGCATGGTATTTGATATATTACGTGTGTTTTTTATTTTTGGGTATTGTACTTTAAACTTTTAAATATAAATGTCGTGTTAAGCCTTGAACGCACTGGGTCGGACGGTACGCACGGGATTTTTCAAAAATGTTTAGCATTGATTTGCCTACGGGCGCGCGTACTGTGTCGTCACTGTCGGAACAGGACTATCCGTACCTCCCGCCGTCCCATAAAATCCCGAAAGAAAGATTTCTAGGCATCCCGACCGTCCCGACCGGCCGTACCGATGACTCATCAGCCCTTCGGCGCGTGCCTGCACGTGCTTCGGTACAGACATTCCGCCGTTTCAGTTGAGCAATACTGGTTGCAAAGCGAGCAGGGATGTTCCCAAATTAATTACGGTGTTGCTCTAATCTCTTGCGATTTATTCTATGAATCCAAAATCTGGGTTTTCCTCGAGTTCTTGACCTTTCTTCTTCTTCTGCTTCCAACATTAGACTTACAATTATTTCTTCTTCACTCAACATACCGTTTTGGCTTTCACAATACATAGCAGCACAAAACCTATTACGAAACTGCTTGTCTCTATTGTCCGACCTTCCGTCCGTCCGTCCGTTCCGTCTGTACCGACCGACCCAGTTAGCTCAGTCACCTAAAAAAGGTGCCGAAGGTGCGTACCGTTCCGTCCAACCCAGTGCGCGCTTAGCTTTAAGGTATTATTATTTTTAACTGCATCGACAAAGGAGAGTTATATTATGAGAATTGGCCCGTTTTATTTTTTACGGAAACCAACGTGCAAGGTATCATTTACAAGGTTAAATCACCTAATTTTCTGAAAAGAAAATGCTATGTTGTATTATTATTTTTCCGAGTAATCTCCACCATTGCCCACCATTAAATCATAGATTTGCACAAAAAGTAGACCAAAAGATAGAAAACAAAAACCTCTTTATGACAGTGAAGCTTGAAATTATTTGGATCATTTTTAAGTTCGAAAATTTGCTACATCTTATGAATTTTTATTCCCCTATTTAGAAAATTTTGCGGCATGCGCATTAGAATTTCCCGTACAGTGCTTTTTGAGTTACCCCCACCCCCACCCCTTTTTTGTCGTCGCAGCGGGACCAAAAACTACATTTTTCTTTCTAATGATAACCTTTTTATAGTGACCAAGTCTGACGAAAATCGGAAAACATTGGTTTTTTGATGTCCGCGACTTCTTTCTCCAACGATTACTCAAAACGTCTCAAGCGATTGCTCCCAAATTTGGCGAACTTGAATCAATAAAGGTCCTTTCGAGTTGAACAGGTTTTGGTGCCGATAGGACAATGGGGTGGAGAAGGGTGAGGGGTGCACAAAAAAATTTAATACAACATATAAATTTGATACACGAGTTGAAAGAGAATGTGTCTATCACATGTAATGTTTTTCTGAAATCAGGCTAAAAAAATTAAACAAACTGAAATACGCAAATGACATTATCTGTTGGATTTTTTGCCCAAAATAATATTACTATTCGATTGGACTCTTAAGGGTTAAAGAGAGTGGGGGTTATGGTAAACCAAGGAGTCGGAGAAGTTCCTAGAACAAGGTCTACCTCGTTCAACGTCCACATTTTTGTACTCTATTTGTAGGTTTAATGGTTTAAGGAGTTTTTGCAATTTTTCTGACAGATTTTGAACGTAGGAAATAGACATGTATTTTGTATTGATGTTTTTGGTGTTTGGTGTATCGTTATTACAGAATTTATGTTAATATTATAGTATTTATCTGGAAAGGAATAGACATTTCAGGAACCTATTTTCTCCGCGATTTTCAGCTCATCTGTCCCCCCTAAGTAGGGGAAATCATTCGACAATTTTTGATATCAAATGCAAAATGTTGCGATTTTTGCAGGTATCCAACCAGAAAGAAAAGAAACCAGGAAAGGTGATGTGGGATGAGAAAAGCGGATCACTAGTAGATCCACAAGCCCTCGGAAGTGCTATTGAAGTGTTTCTAAGAAAGACCTCACCTTCAGATTCCAGCAGTGTGACCACTTCACCTACGAAGACACTCTCTAAAATACTTGGTAAGGGTGCAGCACCTGGCAGATCCAAGACGTGGTTTTCCAAGGAAGATGACGAAACCACCGAAAGTTGTGACTCATCCATCTGCTCGACGCTAAAAGACTTGTTTGTTAAGTAGCAAGTTTATCGCGCCTATATAAAATGTGTTTCTAAGCCAGTCAGTCGAAACATAGGAACGGATTTAACGTTTTTGGATCAGCTGATAGTTACCTAATTGTAGGTCTGACCTCTCGTAACATTTGAACCTTATGAGTTGCAACATTTTTTCCAAATGTCACCAAGTTTGGAATAAAAAATATGTATGTGTTTGGATATTCTACAAATACAATAAGGGCCGGTTGTACAATGCAAGCTTAAGCTTCGGCTTAAGGTAAGCCGACGTTAAACCACGTCAGTTGCAAATCGTCCGTTGTACAATGCTAGCTTAGCCCCCCACTCCAAGCTTAGCACGAGCTTACGTAAGCCGAAGCTTAACGCGAGCTTAGCTGAGGTTTAAACCTAACCTGATACAAGTGACGTGATATGTCAAGAAGAAACCTTCAAAATGCTTGTCACTTTATTAGGTTATATTTTTTGAAACATTTGTGTCTAATTTAACAAAGAGAGCAAATGAAAGAACAGAGACAGAAACAGTCGTTGCCGAAACTGTCATAAGTGCCTAACCAAAAAACGTAATTTTTCGGATGATAGTAGGTTCCTTTCCCCCTGACTTTGTCTGGTTTCTGGGTAACCAGACCTGACAGACCGACTGTAACTAAGAGCAAAGGTCCACCGGACCGCTCTGACAGACAATGACGAATTGTTGTCAGTACGTATTGCTTCATTGATGCCAACTGTAGTGAATTTCATTATCAACCAGGTTTAACTAAGCCGACCATTTTACAACGGGTGTCGACTTTAAGCCTGAGCTTAGCTAAGCTTAGGCTTAACAAAGCTCGTGCTAAACCCGCATTTGTACAACCGGCCCTAAGGGTCGTATTCATAGTCGATGCTTAAGGGTCCCTTGATACTTGAGGGTCCCTTAAGTAAGGTTTTGTGTTTGGAAACCTTACTCGAGGGTCCCTTACGTTAAGGCTCCCTTAAGTAGTCCTCAAGTAAAATGTCAACATGACATTTCGTTGCAGTCAAGGGGATTTTGTAGGTTAGTTTTGGAGTACGGTGTTGTCATTTTCTGTAACATCCGGAAAAATGTCCGGCACAAAACACGAAATACTGGACAAAACAAAAAGAGATAACAGAAAACATCAAAATGCGTAGACATAAGGGCTGTTCCAAATTACGGTTCTATCACCGTCTGTTTTCATCATGCCCCGCCCGTTTTACAGTTCTAAAATCGGTGATTGGGAATTGATTCTAGAATCACAAAATGGGCGGGGCAAGATGAAATCAGTTCTGGGACGGTGATAGAACCGTAATTTGGAACAGCCCTATAGACATAACAAATTGACTTATATTTGAAATATGACACGTCGCCAAATGAATCCCGCCATATCGTAGATATTGTCTAGGAAACAGATACACAAGGAATGCAACACTTGAGGGCCCCTTAACGCTGCTCCTACAATCCGGAATAGTTTCTTCGGAAGATGCGGGGAGCTGAAAAGGACCCGACGATGGGCGTGATAATAACAGGTGCGCGCTACGTTAGAAAGAAATGGAAACAGTCATGTTAGCGCGTCGCCCGAAATTTGTAAAATTGAAGAGGAAGGCGATTTGCAGATGTTTTTTGTCCCAATTCCTGACGCTTCATTTTCCAATATTTTTACATGAAATTTTCACATGATGTTTAGAAGGAAATTGCCCAGAGTGATATCGAAGCACTTTTTCATTTTTGCTTCTGGGCTTTTCTTAAAAAAGTTACAAAGTTGACGAAGAAAATAGGCAACTTCAAGCGATCATATTTCATGTTCAAGATTTTTTTTTTAAATGCTTCGATAGCCCCCTGTGCAATTTCCTTTTAAACTTCATGTAAAAATTTCATGCAAAAATATTGAAAACTAGAGCATCAGGAATTGGGATGAAATCACTTGAAAATGACTGTTTATGCTCTCCGTAGGAGCCGCCTTAAGTATCCCTTGAGCGTTACCCAAGGACACCTTAAGTATTACCCAAGGGACGACTACGAATACGGCCCTAAGCCCTCCTGTTTGACATCATTACATCTAAGCTTCATGTATGGGAACATTTATTTGGGCGAAATTTTAATTTATTTGAATTTCCAAACCTCAAAATTTTTCGTTTTTTCGTTAGTTAATAGACACACACATACCGCATGCACATTATCAGTACGCCTACAGACAGGGTTGTTCCACGGAGAACGACCCGCATGGATAGTGAAAAAAGTGGATAAAGCTCTTTGCTACTGGAGAGGTGCGTCTGGGAGTATTAAAGCTTAGAGGAAGTACGCACGACAAACACGTGTGCCGCTCCTCACACCAGTGGTGATCCACCCTCTATTACCTGGTGGGTGAACTAAGCTCTGGGCTACCGCAGGATACTGGAAGAGATACAATTGGAGGTTGGGGTGAGTGGCAAGGAACTCCCTGTCCCTTTGCTGCCATATCATGGATAGCCTCCTCGTGAAGCTGAGCACAGCCTGTTTCTAGGTGTAATCTATGACAGAATGCAAGTAGCCTCCTACATTTTGGACAAGGACGAAACAGATCTCGCAGTCAATCATTCGAAGATGTAGTTAGTCCTTCTCAACCAAACAAGAAAAATAGAGATAATTTTAAATCACCCTCCACGGTAATACTGATCCTAACTCAACAGACCATATATCTGCGGGTGGTGTTTAACAGTAAACTCACAGGGATACAGCATGTAGAGCATGTTTACAAAACGTCAGTAACTACCATGTTGCTGCTCTGTTACGTAATTCGGTAAGAGTGCGGTCTGGTGGCCTAGTGTAGAGAATACCTCTGTTATGCGCAAGCTGGAGGAGGCGCTAGATCATCAGTGAGCCAAACGAGTGAGCTTAAAGGAACTGGCAAAAACTTGGTTGAATAACTGAATGAATGAAAATGCCCAAGACTTCACAGCAACATAGAATGTGTGCCGAAAACTCTTCCTCCTCGCCACAGCGTGTACATGTTGTGTCGCTTGCCACCCCATCACGTACAAGTGACGTTTGAAGGAGTTATGGCCAGATAGCAGGTCAACAAGTAACCTTAACCGGCTTCTGTCTAGTGAGAGACAGAACTTCCCCACATTGGCCAGAGGTCCTAAAATAAGTTCTCTAGCTTGATGGAGATGTCCAGAGATTCCTCTCCATATCATAAGCTGCTGCAACCAAACTTCTGTTTGCTGCCAGCCCCATATACCTTATATCTTGCCGAAACGTCATCCAAGACATTGCAGAACAAGCCTTGATGTAAACCTACATTCACCCAATGATTGCAAGTCAGCAAGGTTTATAGCGGGTCCGCTATAGCATTTAAAGAAAAGCAGATAATTTTTCCACCTTTTGGTGGGAATTTTACATGCAGAAAGTAGTTAAAGACTTCATCTGCTCCAGATTTTGGGAAGAAGATAAAACTTCGTTCCAGTTCTTCGGCAGATGTACTGTGTATAGCAATATTGGAGTTCAGATATTTCGCATGATCGTCATGGTCACAGTAATTTACAGAAAAAAACTATTTTTTCAAATTAAAACTAAAAACGAAGTAGTCTATTTACCGTGATGAGAATGTAACTGACTGCAAGTTTCAAAGTAATAATCCGGCTTTACATAATAGATAAAGAAATTGTATTAAAATGACAAAAGAGTAAGTAGAGAAAGCTCGGTATTAGTGGTGTGCATTTACAAATTTTATCGTTGGTGATTGATTTAGATAAATTGTTGCGTCTCTTATAGTCACGGGAACGAATAAAAAGCAATTTTGACTGACTGGAATAAGCCGTATCACTAGATTTATCCAGTTGATGTTTACAATATGAATGTGTCTTATGTCTCTTCAGTAAAGTACAATCATTAATGTGAAACTATAGTAAATAATTAACGATGACTGTTTTAAAAGGTGGAATATGTACAATGTTATCATGTATCACTAATTGCAATTGCAATAATTGCATTATCTATGATTCTACTGCAAAGAGAAGTCAAATTTGCTAAATGAATTTGAATGCCATACCAGCAAATTTTATCACAACGATACACAACCCGTAAATACACCTTCCCTATAACATGCATATTAGTTTTGAAAGTTTTGAGAATCAGTATGTTGGAAGTAACGTATCAGAGTACGGGATGTCATCCTATTCATTGAAGATACTGTTTAATATAGCATGCTTTTAACCACCTGCAGTTGGAGCCCGCATTTTTGATAACTGAATCACATGTTCGATCATAAACACTTTCTGTCATAAAGAAACAAGTAAAAGGAAAGTTGGGTAGCAAAAAAAATTAAAAGCGAATCTTGCCTTCTCAGATTAGACTAGTATCCAGATGCCATGATGGAATGTTTTTATGTAGGTGGGCCGCATGTAAAATCTAGAAATTTCTATAAATAAGTATCTCTCATTTACCATTCTTCTCAACTGCTGCACTCATAACTTTTCATTTCGTACGGACTTGTCTACTACTTTCCACTACTGTTTTCAACCTCTTTGCAAGAATCCCTTGCGGAATAATCAAGCTAAAATATAAATAAACCCACTTTTTAGAGTAAATTTCTCAATATAGCTTGAGCGCTTCTGCTATGTTTAAACAGAATTTCTTTCGTTCTATTTTCAGTCTGTACGTTGTCAAAATAGTTCCCAAAATTATAATACATTTTATTAGAGTTCAATTATATTTTCTATAAAGCTTTTTTTCTAAATGTGTAGCGATAGACTCTAATTTGGCGGATTCGGCCAACGAGAGAGTAAAGCTTACAGTGCATACAAAAATAAAAACCTTAACTATAAACCAGCTAAAAATTGGCCTATATTTCTGTTCCTTGAATTTAGTAAAAACATTTGAGCATTTAAAGTGGGATCTATTAATTTCTAAAAAATGAATTATGATCTCATTTTTTTTGAGTTTTTAAATTATATTTGTTTAAAGGAAAAATTGTACAGATAACAGAGATTCGCACACAAATATTCTAATGTTGGCATCTTATTCTTCAGTGGCGGGCACCCAAGGACTTTGTAACTGAAATTGGCCGCATCATGTAGTAATATCGCGCTTTCAAGAGAAACTGCGTAATATTTGTACATCTGTCAACGCACTGCCAATAACAGACGATAGTGTCTTTAACAGACCTCCATCGAGTGGAATAATGCATGCGCTGTATAACCAAGACTAAATTAGCTAACTTATATCTAGGGACATACATCTGAGCTATGCCTATTCAGAGCTTCTCAATGCCAAAACAAAAAAACAAGGTACCGGACACTGAATGCGGTGCCACCACTGGCTCCTCTACCCTGTGCCATAAGTTTAGATTAGTCTGAGGAAATTACGAGAATATAAAATAGACTGGACTGGTCTGAATACGCAGGCACTACTCAAAAGGGCGAAATACAGAGAACGATTTGCTGAAATTGTAGCCAACCTTCTGTAGGAAGATGGCACCTTAAGAAAAAGAAAATAAACTCTGGACTGGTCTGGGAATACCAGCATATGCTAGGTGTAGGCTGGAGGAATACAATAAAGTACACTGGAGTGGGTGTAAGGACGCTCAGGTATAGATAGTAATAAAAATTCTGATAAGCGTGCAAGAAAGGGATCTCTTCTACCTTATATGTATATTTGGCGCAGAAACAGCCTTGCGGGTGCCCAAAGTACAATTAGGGAAAGGGTGAAACTGTAGCACAAGAAATATTGGGACTAAATGCCTGGATGTAGACATGAGAAAATGTTCATCAAAGCCCAATACCAGAAAATAGCTGAAGTACTGTTATCTTTGAACAGGAATCAGCTTCGAGCATCAACTGGTCGGCTTACAGGACATTGTGGCCTGAAGACATACCTGAAGAGGCTTTACATGGATACCTCGATTGCTAACTATGTGGCAGAGGGACAAAGTTAGTCTGAAAATACAAACCGTTAGATCAGAAGAGACAACAATTTTCTGGGAAGCCTAAGCTAGAACCAGTAGATTTTAACTCAGTACCAGGGCCAGAAGGAAAACAGCACAATTTAATACAGAGATTTATACTGGTGGAATGCATACTCTATAAAATATAATAAGGCTTCATTACATAGAGGGAGAGGAAAAAATGGCTGCATATAGAATGCACTGCCGTGGCGACTGGTTTTACCACCCCGATACTTGACAACCTGTGGTGCGACATACTTGAAATGCGAACCGACAGAATGTCAAGAGTCGTGGACACCGAGATCCCATATAAAGTCAACCTAAGTGACAGATCCGAATGGGCTCTAAGAGAACCTCGATACATGTCGAATGGTATCACCTGGTACACTAATGGCTCCAAAAAGTCATCAGGTACAGAGGGTATACGGTAGTAGGCGGAATGCAAGCATGCGCCTAGGTAAACTGGCTACTGTTTTCCAGGCAAACATACGGCAGAATATGCATAGATAAAGGATACTGCAAAAAGACTACCTATGTAAACACGACAGCCCGGCGGCTTTGAAGGTCTTGGCGAGTAACCACTATATTTCAAAAATAGTGTGGGACTGCCATAATACCCTACAGATACTGGCAAAGACCAACAAGGTAACATTAGTGCATTGGTGCAACTGAACCCTAACCCCTCACTACAAAAAAAGGCTGCAGAGTATTAACACAACAGTTTAAGGAAAAAAATCAACCAACTCATTCACATCATTCGGCTAAACATAGAAAGACTAGACTGTTGTTTATTTAAATTTCTGATACTCCTTCTTCTCCTACATACCACAACTGTTTGGCAAGTTATCAATAAAATATATTCGCATCTACTGGGTGTCGCCTTTTCAACGTCACTCAGTGCATAATGTAATCCATATTAAGCCGGACGGCGCACAGTGGGAGATTTCATCAATTTGGTGGCACTTAATTTGCTAATCATTTTGATGATATATTTCTTTAGGTATAAATCAGGTTAATGTTTCAAGCAGACAATTGTATGTTGAAAATATAATTTATTCACATTATTTACAAAAAATTAACCTTTTGTAATGTACATATACCGGGTTATTCACGCTATTCGGCACGGAGCATTAAGGCTAAAGTAATTGTTGAAAAAGAAAATAATAATTTCGAGTGAATAGGGACCCATTAAGGCTACAATTTAAAAATATTTTCATGTTATACAGCGCGTCCCCAAAAGACGAAACATATCAAAGTTGTATTTTTTTTAAATAGAACACCCTGTATATTATTGCATATTCAGATTCCTTGGTAAATTCTAGTGTAACTTTGCAATGGTATTTTAGCATATATTTCCGTAACAGTTATATTGTCTGGATAACACAGGTCTTTAGCCTGTTTGACCTGATCATAATACGATGGATATATTTAACAATTTACTCCTTGTGCCTGACTATGTATGATGTTGTATTGATTCTTTGATAGTTGCATCTACTAGTAAAGCTAAGGCCTAATTAGCAGTTAACTTAACTTAGTTGGTTTTTCCAACGAAGCCTCTCGAGCCTTTTTTACATTAGTACCCCGAGTTGGAGAAGCAGAACATAATTATTTCTTTACAATAGATGCTGAGTCGCGTTTTCCGGCCTTGCGAAAAACAACCTCCGTAGCTTTGGACAGTTCTACGGGACTGGTCGACTCAGTAAGAGATTTTAGTTTGCGGGTTTGAACTTTCGGATTACAGTCTTCAAAAGCTTTCTTAGGTCTACTGGGTGTGACATTGATATTTTCCCTGCTTGAAGGACCGGGCACACTTAACACAGTTGAAAAATCTATTTCGCGATTCAACCAGGAAGCACAGCTCTCTAAAACCTGAGGTTGATATGTCCTTGCTTTCTCCCATTTTTGTTGAAGTTCGAATGTTATTTCACTAACTTCTGCCCGCAACCTCAATACTACGTCTTCAGATAACTCTTTGTCATCAATTCCTTGCAATACAAGTGGTGTTATAGCATCTAATCGTTCAGTTGGTGGATATTGTATTCAAACGTCAAATATGAAGTGCCGTGAGTACACGGGTGCCATTCTGCAAACAAAGACTCTAGTGTCAAAAGGGGCAAAAAGGGGCAAGATGTCTATGAGGTTCCCACAAAGGTGATGTCTAAGCTTTGTAATCAAACAACATTTAACGCTGAATACGGCTGAATAAACAGTTAAAAGCTTTTATAAAGTTGCACAACAAAACGTTTTCAATACGAAACTAACATGGTATGCTTCAAAATCAAGGAATTCTACTAAACGCAAACCAAATAATAAGTGTTCATGCACATTATCTTAAACAAGCCTTGGACACATCAAAAAAAAATCCGCAGGTCAATGCTGTACCTCTGCTTGAAAAATTTGATATGAGAACTATGGGATGCTCCAAAGTGAAACAACTCTGTCTGTCACGGTCCCAGTGCTTAGCATACATTCAGGACCTGACTGACTGAAGTTGCGTGAGCTCAACAAGAAAAGTGTCGCAGTTTCTGACAAATTAGGTATTTGACGATCAGAAGTAGGTGTTTTCATTGACTTCCGGCAAATTTCGAAAATTGAATTTAGTTCCCGTAAATTGATGAAATCTCCCGGTGTGCGGCGTTTAAAATTATGGCTCGTATACCCACCTATGGATGATTTTGTTAAACAGATTGCCGCTGGAAAAGCTTTAATATCTAAAGGCGTCCCACACATGCAATGCAAACTAGATACTCTAATGTAATATCCATCAAGTAATTTCGAATATGTCAACAACAGCTGGTTCAACAGCGCCCGAAATAGTTGCCCATATACGCTGAAATACTTGTACCGAGGGAAAAGCAACCCAAAATCTCCAAATTTCAGCTGCGTCAACTACATATACAGGGTATTCTCTAACTTGTACCTTTTCTTCGTACGGCTTGATGGTACCTCACGAAACGGTTCTACAGTCGTATTTCTAACATAAACTTGATACTACTGGATTGTAAACGTAGAAAAGCAAAAATTATCAAATAAAGGAGGCTTGACCACAGTTTCCACAGATCATTACATATACAGGGTGTTCATTTGAAAACTTCCAACCACGGATTTATCGAAAAACGCGGATTAAAAAAACGCCGAGAAACGTCAATATATTTGTCAAGGGGGACAATTTTTCAACCAAAAACTACTTCAGCCTCTTGTACTATCTGCCCATCAGGGTCATCCCCTCAAAAGTTTCAAATCACAAGGGGTATCCAGTAATATCTTGTTTCAAAGGTGTGTTACAGCCCTATATTTTGACCTTTGATTGCTTTTTTAAATCGGTCGATTCGTTTTTAACTTGTTCAAATATAAAACAAAAATACAGGAAAATATTACTTTTTATTGCAATATGTGTTCAAAATGTTGGCGATTATTGGCTTAACAATGATTAGATCAAGTTCAAATTCCTGAAGGACAGTGGCAAAACCATGTTATGGGATATCATGGCAGCTTACGATGATGCGTTGACGAAGGTCATCCAAACTTTCAAGTAGGGGACTAAACACACAAGGTTTTCAATGGCCCGATAGAAAGAAGTCTAATGGCGTCAAATCACGAGATCTAACTGATCATTCTATGGCCCTTTTCGCCTTATCAATTCATCTGTAAAGGCGTCATCTAGCCATTGCCAAACCAAAGTGAGGAGGAGCGTCGTTTTGCCATAAATAGATTTCAACCTCATGACCTATAGGGTTTCCATCCTCTTCGATTTGGTTTTGAATGGTTTCAATGATAAGCGGATTGATGGTATTTTCCAACACATGCAAATAAATGTGTCCATTTAAATCTCTATTAATAAGCAATGGTCCAATTACTATGTTTCCTAAAATGCCTGCCCATACATTAATATTCTTTGGGGGTACTGGGTATACCCTTTTACAAAAACATGAGTGTTTTCATTCTTCAGTACCTGCAGTTATGCTTGTTAACAAATCCAGCTAGATAAAATGTGCATTTGTCAATGAGGCAGATATACTTTACATGAATGGTATTATCATTAGTTGCTGTAGTCATATCTTCCTCTCATCCAGTTTGAATAAATTTCGTAAGGCCCAAAACGTACCCATGCGAAGTTATCTTTCCGAATGTCGTGTTTAAAGGAACGACAGTTTGCCGAGTTCTTTGATTTTGGGCACCACACACTAAAATCATTTCCAATGTTTTTACAACTGTCCGTCAGGAATTTGAACATTGCCTATATAATTGTTGGGCCAATAACGCGAAGCATTTTGAACACTTATTGCAATAAAAAGTGATATTTTCATATGTTTTTGTTTTCTATCTGAAAAAAATTAAGCAAAAAAGTTTTTCTAGTTTTCTCGAACACGAATCAACCGACTTTAAAAAATCAAACGTCAAAATAAAGGACTTCGACATACCTTTGAAACAAGCTATTTTCGATACCCCCTTGTCATTTAAGATTTTCAAGGGAATGGCCCTCGAGGTCAGGAGCTACAAGAGAGGAATGTAGTTTTTGGTTAAAAAGTTGTCCCCCTGAACAAATCTTTTAACGTGTCTTGACGTTTTTTTCTTTTAATCAGTGGTTTTCGATTAATCCGTGGAGGGAAGTTTTCAAATGAATACCCTGTATGTAGTGACTGTTATGACTTACGACACTAGTCAATTATGTTGTCCTAACTATGACGCCTTCGCTATTTCGTTCCGTATATAAAAGTTCAAATAAACGTAGCGACTGTCCTCCCATTTTTGCATTCAACCTTCGGAACTCTCATTCATGTTATTAACATGTAAACACGAAAAACTTCTGAAGTCTTAAAAACAAACAGCGCCAATGAGACAATAACAACATAGAAGACGAAACAACAGATAAAACAATGAAAATCATACAACGATAAGACAATGCCCCATATGTTCGTACGCAACGACAAATACACAACTGAAGTAAATACGATCCTGTTGTCTCAGTTGCCGAGCTAACCTCACTCTCAGTCAGGGGCGTGCGGTCCATAGAAGCAATGGAAGCACTGCTTCCACTCAGAAGTTGTTAACAAATTGCAATGTTTCTTCTGCGCTGTAAATATCCGTTTGTTTTTATTTGCGAGCTAATTGTAATACGTATTTTATTCATGGAATGTGTCCGAAATGCCTGCTCTACTATACAGCGTAAACAAGATCGGCAGCCTTATTAGGTACGTATCTTGCAGATGACAAGCGATGGACGAAAATCGCGCGATGTCTGCTGTCAAACGTAAATTTCGTATTATGCAACGAGGTCACCGTGACGGACAACAACATATAACCTACAATTTTGACGGTCCTGTTGCTGTCATGTCGTTGTCGGTCGGCATCTGCTCAGCGAGCTCTGTCGCGAATTTTGACTGCGGACGACAAGCGACGGACGAAAATCGCGCAATATCTGCTGACAAACGTAAATTTCGTATTATGCAACGAGGTCACCGTGACAACATATAACCTACAATTTTGACGGTCCTGTTGCTCTCATGTCGTTGTTGCTCAGCATCCGCTGAGCGACCGCTGTCGCGAATTTTGACTGCAGACGACAAGCCGAAAAGAAAATCGCGCAATATCTGCTGACAAACGTAAATTTCGTATTATGCAACGAGGTCACCGTGACAACATATAACCTACAATTTTGACGGTCCTGTTGCTGTCATGTCGTTGTTGCTCGGCATCTGCTCAGCGACCGCTGTCGCGAATTTTGACTGCAGACGACAATCGACGGACGAAAATCGCGCAATATCTACTGTCAAACGTAAATTTCGTATTATGCAACGATGTCATCGTGACGGACAATAACATACTCGTATAACCTACAATCTTGACGGTCCTGTTGCTGTCATGTCGCTGTTGCTCGGCATTTGCTCAGCGACTGCTGTCGCGAATTTTGACACGATAAGGTTGCGGGACGCGACGCCTAAAATACGGCAACCAACTCAGCCGTCAGTAATGCACAGTAATGCATAGGAGGGGATCGGTTATTTCCTACGAGCACTTGCCGCGTTGCAAGACCAAAGGTCATTGCTCTACATGCATCCCCATAGCTACCGAATAAGCGACTCAAATTTCCCTCCCCAGTAGTGTTCTGAGTGAATGGCGTTATACAGGGTGTCCCAGAAGTCAACGTCAAGCCGCCACGGGGTGACAGGATTGGCTGTAACTATCATGAGAAAAATCAGAAAAAAATCTATCCCATGCAGTTTGAAAATTATGGGCATTTGAAAAAAAACCTAGAAATTTGGTCAATTTATAACAATTTTTCGGTTATTGTGGTTAACTTTTATTATTTTTGTTCATTTAAACTTTGGAACCGTAACCCTAAATAACATTTCTAGAAGCACAATCAAAAATAATGACACAATTGCTCCAAGTTTTCTAGAATGAAGACTATTTATTAAACTATAAATTTAAAATTTTCAAAGTTTGCTGACTTTGAAAGGCCCTCCTTTGTACTAAAGTGCCTTGCAAGTGCCATCAAAAGTTGGCGCATTTAACCAGGATTGTAAAATGGTACAATACTTGTTAGTATCATACTAAAAAAACGAGTAAAAAAATAAGAACCTCAAGCAACCCGATTTTTGCTAACCCATTTCACTCAGGTCAGATGTTCTTTATTCGCACAAGCTTCTGGCAGGTTCTTAATTTTACGGCAAAATGATGAGAGAGGTGGATAGTGGACATGTTTGTCATGAGCAAGCGAGGCAGATAGTGACGCCTCTTTCAGCAAAGTCAACAAAAATAGGTAAAATTAATAAAATAATGAAATATCTTGACCTAGCTTAGTTTAGGTTTATTTTTTTAGTATGAAACTAACAAGCATTGTACCATTTTACAATCCTGGTTAAACGCACCAACTTTTGATGGCACTTGTCAAGGCACTTCAGTACATTTTTTTTAAAGGAGGGCCTTTCAAAGTCGGCAAACTTTGAAAATTTTAAATTCATAGTTTAATAAATAGTCTTCATTCTTGAGGCAATTGTGTCATTATTTTTGACTGTGCTTCTAGAAATTTTATTTAGGGTTACGGTTCCAAAGTTTAAATGAACAAAAATAATAAAAGTTAACCACAATAACCGAAAAATTGTTATAATTTGACACAAATTTCTAGGTTTTTTTAAATGCCCATAATTTTCAAACTGCATGGGATAGATTTTTTTTTATTTTTCTCATGATAGTCACAACCAATCCTGTCACCCCGTTGCGGCTTGACGTTGACTTCTGAGACACCCTGTATATATGGATGCGGCTGCTGCGAGATCGGGTGCATCGTCCAGCGACCGATCCATTCCATAGAGGGCTGTCCTCGTAGTGGAGATATCGCTTGAAAAACAGTCTATTTCAAAAGTGGGTCGAGCTACTCCAACTATATGGAAGTTAGTAAAGAGACACAAGAGATATTTTAATACCGGTGTGTATAACACGCATAAGCGGTTAACAGGGTCTGGAAAACTTGGATAGCTAAGGAAAGATCACAGGAGGCATGTTGAATTGGTTCGAAGTAATCGGGAAATTGTTAAAAAAAAACACGCCCCTGTGCTCAGTATTATATTTTTGGCCAATCTGTGACTTACAGCTTTGCTCTTGTTCTCCGATCTCTAGCTTGCCATGCTCGGATCATAATGTTTACTGTCCGAATAAATCGACTTTAGGCGTACAGTATTCATTAGAGTGTATAAACAGATTAAAAAAAATTATTTATGGATGCCAGCCCTAGCAACAATGGCCATAATCAACGCAGCAGCATGTAACATTATGTCTGATCTTTGAAAAATGATACATTGTACATGCACCACTTTTTAGAACTATAAAATCTGAACATCTTTGTGGCAAAAGATGTAGATGAATTCTATTATATAGTATTAGTTGATACAATTGATGTCGGAGGCAGAAAATAGCATTAGAAAACAATGTTCTGTAAAACTTTCTCTCTAAAACAAGAAAAAGATGTTTAAATAACCTCAACTCCCGAGTTCCCAGTAGATATATACTGCTCAACTTAATTAAAGAAACACTTTTTTGGATACATTTTTCTCCACCTGTATGTTCGCAATGAAATTACCGTTTAAACGTAAATGTAGCCGTGGACTTTCTTTAAACGGTAGTGTAAATTTCATCGCGATCGCTTAAAAATGCCGGTGGTGCTAAGACGTAGAGACATTAGGTGGGCAAAAATAAAAGTTGCAAGATTTTTGGTGCTAGTTTGGCCATCAAATTCACTGAATTACAAGCCACTTTCATTATTGGTTTGCAATTCTCAGATGATATAAAGCCCCCCAAAAAAGTTTCTGTCATCGTAGCGCATTATGTGACCCCCAGGGCTCCGACCCACCTCATACCCACACCCCTGCATTTTCGAATTTTAAATCTCGCATCGTGAGTGTGTGGAGAGGAATATTATCCTATACAAAGGGTTTGCAAGATATGACACTTTACATTTCGGTGTGAAACATTTACCACCATCATCGAAGTGGAAATCGTCAAAGTTGGGCTGTCAACTTGACATGATAACTAATCACGCAGGCCATAAGCACGGCTCAACAAACGTTCAGCTGTCATTCTCAAGGTCCGAGGATGCTTTGCACCGACCCTTTTGCGCATCTCCATTTTGGATTAGATTTGTTCTGATTTCAACAGCGGCGGCACGGCAGGGTCATGGCAGTCTAGTTTTCACGTTTAACGGGTCGTAATGACAGTGGGTTGCGTCACTAATAAAAGAGCGGTCATTCGATATGTTTTGCGTTTTGCTGCGGACTTTTAAATAGTTTGTCGTCATAATTAGCATTGCTTGATTTGCTGTTGAGTCAAAGTATTTTGTGTATGGATAAGTATACAAAGTATGAATATAGAAACAGGAAATTTAAAAGCTGGACATGTGTGTGCTACAATAAGCTGCTCTTCGAAGAGCTACCCTCATGAAGTCCCTAAAGATCCCTCAAGGTAAGAATTAACATTAGTTAGTAGAGATGAATGTAACTGCAATTATCCACAGCGATTCGCAAAGACTAAGAAATGAGACTTTATTCAAAGCTTTTGTTTTTTAAGAGTTTTATCATAGGAAGCTGGTGTAGAATGTACTGTGGAGTGATGGTTTAATAAATTAACGTCTAGATTTGAGGGCATTTGAATTGTATTCTTATTGTATGCTTCTCCACGCAGTAATAATTTTATATTTTCCTAGAGCTAGAACGTGGATCATGGAGAGTCTGACAAAAGATTTATATGGCCTGGATTTTGACAGACTGCGCCAAAGTTATAGGCTTTGTAGTATGTACTTTTAGCCAATAATGTTAAACAGTACATGCAAACGGTGTCATTCTTTGAAACCAGTGAGCGTGCTTGTTCCAGAAGAAATTCCGTCGGAAAAGATAAAGGTTTTAGAAAGTATCACTATTTTTCCAGGTACATATTATTTATTCTGTTCGCCAAAGTAAATGGTATTATGACACTAGCTATCAGATTTCCTTCACCTCACTATATTTCTTAATTCTGTCCTTTGAACTTGTAACACTTTTTTCCACTCTGCCCCTATCATTTTGAATAAAAGTATCACAAAATGGCGTCGCTGACCTCAGATGGTGTCATCACAAAGGAACCGACACTGAGACAGCTGATTGTTTGTTGAGCGGTGTCATAGGTTCGTTCGTCTACACTACATACTCGTTGTGCAGTTTGAGACTCAGACGGGGACTCAGGGGAAGGAGCTTTTTTGACTATGTTAAAACGTACCTACCACAGTTCTTGTCGTTGTGATACTTTGTAGACGAAAGTTTGTGCTATTATGCATTATGAATTTCGACTCTGCCTGAGCTCCAGCAAAAAAATTATAGTATTGGAAACTTTGTGGTGGTTGTTTTGGCGCATTGCTAAAATGGGCCACCTCAATGTTCAACACTCGTAAAGCTTGTCAAGTGGCTATCCTCAGTCAAAATAAAGGACAACGCACTAGAGCGACATATCTTGCGAGGTAGTATTACATCCGGAGGTGTAAACATTTCCAAAGATAAGACGTGAAATGTAACAATGAATGGAGTGAAGAGAAAAGGTGATCGGAGAGATATTGGGCATGACATCTAACATTTATTATATGCCAGTTTCAGTCTATTTAGATGATTCACGGGGAGCCCTGGTGAAGCGTGAATTCACCCACTTCGATGAGGCTGGTGAATATTCGTCACACCGAAATGTAAAGTGTGACCTCTTGCAAACACTTTGTACTGGATAATGTTCCCTTCCACATACTTACGATGCTAGAGCTCTCGGTTAAAATTTGAAAATGTAGGGGTGCGGGGTAAAAATGGGTTGAAGCCCTGGGGGTCACATACGGCGCTACGATGGTACGAACGGTTTTGGGAGACTTCATACCATCTGTGCAGTATAGAAGAATAATGAAAGTGGCTTGTGAATTCAAATTCGCATGAAAGAAAAATCTTGCAGCTTTTATTTTAGACACCTAGTAAGTGCCTCTACTTGTCTTAGCAATTCATATCACCGTTTAAAGAAAACTAAGGGCTACATCATGCACGTTTAAACCGTAATTTCATCGAGAACAAACAGGTGGAGAAAAAAGTATTCAAAGAATCGTTCCTTCAATTAGAGCAGTTTATAATAGTGATACTTGACATTTGTGTACATAGATGTAGATGATTTGAATTGTGATTATTACTTCGCAGAGCGAAGATAGATTGTAGTTAATTGTAAATAATTTATGGACCACTAGATAAATGACAATCTGTATTAATTTATTAATTTGACACCTCTAAAATTCAAACCCTAGAGTGAATATTTTCAGTAAAGTTAAGAGTATTTTCATGTTGGGCCGACGGCTTTTGTGATAAATAGTATAAAATATGAATGACTTGGCTTTCTTAGATTTAAATATGATTAAAATGGATATAAAATTCCAAACTTGATTTCATTACATTACATAGAATAACTACCAAAACAATACTTTAAAGTACGCAAAAATGTATCCTGGATGTGTTTTACGCAATATGTAAAATAAAACAAAAGCTTCTTATTTTGTGCGACATTTCGGCTAATAATTTACAAAGGGTTTCTTACTTACATGCAAATATTCTAGAATTCTAAAAAACTTCAAATGAAGATTTCCTATGCGTCATAGGTGAGATACAGGTCAATAGAGTTTATTTTTTAAAAAGACCTGTTTTTATAATAACTGATACACCATTCTTCGTACCTATACTTCTGAAAGCAGGCATGCGTATCTTATACATTAAGTAATATTTTCTGGCATATCGTCTACATGAGGAAATTTTAGTGGCGTACAATCTTTTCCAAAAATATGTAACGCAAATTCCGTTCGAATGCCACAAATATTAAGTCATACCAACTTTATCTCAAATATGCCTATATCACACATTTAAAAAAGGTATTTACCACCACTCTTTATCTCAATATTTACGATGTATAGGACATACCTTCAGATGACTTTTTTTTTTTTCATAGACTTGTGCCATTGCAGTTTTTTGTTGTGTTTTGTTTATGGTGTCTTATTGGTATAATAAGTCCGCCTATAAGTATTATTATGGTTTAATGGACTCAAGAATCGCTTCCTCAACTACTTGCATGTCATGATAAAAATGTATACGCATCAAGCCTCTGAATCAACTGATAGTATAGATTGCCTGATCTACTGACCTTACTATTTGTTGCATGGAGAATAAAGTCCCCCACTCACACAAAGTGATTACTCAAGACTTCAATGTGCACGCCACAGAGTGCAGTTGAATCTCACTGTTTATGGAACAGCATGTGGCGTGCACAGTTGAGTCGTTGGAAATCAAACGGTGCTTGATTTTTGGCGTGCGTAGTTACAGTTGCACAGGGAAGAGCGCCCTTGTGTAGTAAACAAGTCCGTAAAAATCCGTACAAGTTTCGGGTTGGAGTCATAAGTCCTGCCGTTGCCAAGAGCCGTAGCCTTTAATTTCTCATGAGCTTGTTATAGCTGGAGTATCATACTTCTTTATCAGGGGACGCACAATAGCCAACAACTCCAAATCCTCCATCCTTAAGTAATTATGCCAGTCAGCAGGGTGAAGCCGTAATTCTGATAATAAATTCCACTGAGAATGTTCATATCTTTCAGTAACCATTCCTTCACTTATCTGGATTCAGGTCTCCAGGTTTATGAGGCACGTTGTTTTTTTTACTATTAAGCACGCCGCTGTCATCCACATAAGGTCTTTTCGTGACGCCATTTCACGCAAAACTGACGATCTTACCCGCTGTGTGTGTATGGAGAAAGACAGGCCACAAGTTTAAAGGCCCACACAGACTTCTTTTTTGGCAGTTTTGTCCGCGCGGATAAAATGGTACGGGTAAACACGAACGACGACCACGTCTACACACTACTCGTTTTTTCGTTCATTTTTTCTGGAATCCTAGTGCCATTAGCCGCACCGAATTCGTTATGGATCAAACGACAACGTTGGCAGTGGCCGGCTGCAGTTGCTACAAAAGTAAACTACTCAAGGAAAGAACGTTCAAGAATGGTTACTTAAGTATAAACAATTTTCAAACGTGTCTTTTAAGTGAATTACTACTAGAACCGGGAGATTGGTACAATTACCTACGAATGGACGAAGAAACGTAAACGACACTGAACCTCAGAGTAACAACTGAACATAGAGGTAGTAAACAAACCACTTCAGCATGGCCTGCTCAAATCCATTGTCTTTTGACACTTCAGCCTCCAAACTTGCAAATTCTTCCAATGCAACCCATGTTACAAACACTGCAGTTTTTGAGTCCCATCTCGAAAAACTGTTCAACTACACTCGAATATAGGACAGCAAGTCCGTAAAGCTTCACTGCAGTTACCAACAAATAGCGAGTTCGATTTTTCTGACCAAGCATAAAAGACGCACAAACAAAACAAACATTTGACAGTCGAGCTTCCACCGTAAATAAGTCGCATGAAAATGATATCCGCATTGCCGGCTCCTCAAAATTTATGTAAGACTTCAGAATTTGCGTTTATGATGAAGAAATATGCAATAACGCAGTAGAGGTCAACATATCTATTGATTTTGCTGTAATCATCAAAATACCGTCTTTTTTAACGTAGAATGGAATATTTCTGGATACTATAAAATTAAGACGATAGTAAATAATTATGATTGCCGTATCTGGTGGTCAATATGACAACGTAAGAAAATATGTCGGCCTATTAGAATTAGTTGTTTACTACCTCTATGTTCAGTTGTTACTCTGAATCTGAGCACGGAGCAAATCCGTCCTTCTTAATTGCTTCGTAAACACACACAGGCAGACTTGGGCGAGCACGTTTAAAAACGGACGGTTTGAACGCCAGCAATAAGGACAGTTTTCGGTCACACATGATCTGACTTGCCTGTACCGTTTTATCCGCGCGGGCAAAACTGCCAAAAAAGAACGACGTCTGTGGGGGCCTTAACTTAATCTAAAAGTGCACAGTCAAACCCGTGCATTCTTCCTTTTGTATGAATTGGCTGCCTTAAAACTTCACAACAATAAAACAGTCAGACGGCAACATATTAGAAAAATAAAGTTGATAATTTAAAAAATGCCTAAGAGACAATAATTAAAAAAACTGTACCTTATGAAAAATATGACCAGACAGAACCTGTACTTTCAGTTGTATTATACAGGGAGTTGCCGAATGATAGCCCGTAGTTCCAAGGGCGCATTTCTGACCCAAATTCAGGTAAAAAAGTGTCCTAAAGAGTCTCGTTTTCAAGATAGGGGGAGTCGAAGTTTGCAGAAAAATGTATTTTTACTTCCCACACCGATAGGTGAGGAAATACTATAATTTTTAAACTCAGTGCATGGGCGGAGGAGTAATTAGCAAAAAAGTAAAAACATTAAATATTCCTCAAATTTCGTTTTTAGACATTTTAGGGGTTCCGGATCATTTTCTACTTTTTTGGGTGGGAGTGAAATTGAGGCGGTTGGAGGGTGGGGGATTATAAAACTGAAAAATTTGTTTTATTCATAATAGGCTGCCAACTGACCTACGCGCATAAATTTTTTGAGGGCGTGCGGGCGATGATCTGGTTGCAAGAGGGGGATATCAGACTATAGCTTCACGCTGTGGGAAAATAATAAACTGGTATCACCGTAATGTGTGGGAAGTACTGAGTCAATCAACTTGACCTCATTTTTTATTAAGTTACTATATCATTGAGCCGATTTTTTGTAAATTTGCAATGCTGTTCACTGAAATAAGGCGCTAAGTCAGCAATGACTAGAAGAAATTATCATTTTCAGTGGGATCTCGAGGAGCAGTCCCACGATTAATATTAGCAAAAAATGTGTGCCACTCACATTGAAAAATTAAATGGTGTTTTTCAGATTAAACAGATAAAAGCACATATTTTTGTCTGTTGATGTTTCTTTGTATCTCACATTCTTTTCGAGTAAGAAAATAAAAACCACTTCATAGCTTGTCGAATGTCGAACAAAAGCTTTAAAAAAAGTTAACTTTATTTTTCTTGTTGATAGGCCGTGATCCCAAGGGCGTATTTCTGACCCAAATTTACGTAGAAAGGTTCATATAAACATGTGTCCCAAATAGTTTAATTTTCAAGATACAGGGTGTCAAAGTTTGGCAAAAAATGATTTTTTGACCCCCTGTATCTTAAAAGCTAGACTCTCTAGGACACATGTTTATATGAACTTTTCTGCGTGAATATGGGTCAGAAATACGCCCTTGGAATTACGTCCTATCAATAAAAAGAACAAAGGTAACTTTTGTTTCAACTTTTTTTTCGACAGGTTATGGATTGGTTTTTCTTTTTTTTTTCGAAAACAAAGTGAGATACAAAGAAACAAGTAATAAAAAGGTTGTGTTTTATCTGTTTAATCGGAAAAACTACTACGCCTTTTTTACTGAATAGAACAGAGACTGATTCAATATTTATTATAGTCTAGCAATGGTGGCAAGATTAGTTGAATGCTACCGTTATCTTTGAACCTATAGTCAAAACAATTAGCCAACCCAACCGTTTTTCATAAACTATGATATACTAAATATGCATCTGTTTGCATAGAAAGCGTGACAACCAAGGGTACACAACCGATTCTTGTGATCATATACAGACAAAGTTTATCCCTAAAAGTTAGACGTACCATTTTTGGTACACATACCTAGCAGCTAAAATGTTAGTCGCACGACTGCCCCTTGAAACGCCACTGGAAATGATAGTTATCTTCTAGCCAGTGCTCTTATTACAGTGAACAGTAGTGCCAAAATACTAAAAAATCGGCTCAGTGGTCTTTAAGCAGAAATAAAAAATTAATTGCCTCACCGATAGGTGAGGGGATTTTGTGATCGCAACAATTTTCGATTTTGAGATAATACGCTTGTTGAGCGTTTCATGATGACTACATAACGAAAATCCACGTCACTCATTTCCGTCGGTCTGTCTGTCGGTCTGTCTGTTGGCGTTCTTCTAACGTTGTAATCTCAGTAACCGCTGCATGCATTGTGATGAAATTGAGGTTGCGATATGTTGTGGGGTCGTAGTAGGTAATGTTCCTATAATTTTAGAAATCGTTGTACGGGGGGCGGAGTAATTAGCAAAAAACAAAAAATTTGAAATGTTCCTCAAGCTTTGTTTTTAGGCGTTTTCGAGGTCCCTGATCATTTTATACTTTTTTGGATTGGGGTGAATTTGGGGTGGTTGGGGGGGTGGGGGGTTGTAAAACTGAAAAATTTGTTTTATTCATAATGAGCTGTCCACTGCTGAGAATTAAAAACCTAGCGGCATAATACACTTTTTTAGGTCCATGCGAACATTGCCTTGCTTATTGTAGAAACCGAGGGACTTGAAATGTGTGATGTATACCTACGAGATTGTTTTAGATCGTTCTATATTGCGTAACGCGCGAAAATTATTGAATTGATTTTTATGACATTTTGACAGTATTACTACCGCTGCGAGGATGGAAAACGCGTACGTTTTGGAAAAATCATGTCAGTAGCGGCGCAGCAATCATCATAAAAAAACTAAAAATATAAAAACAGCTCAAACTTTGTTTTTAGGCGTTTTAGGGGTTCCTGGTCATTTTCTATTTTTTTGGGTGGGGGTCAAATTTGGGGTGGTTGGGGGGTGGGTGGTTGTAGAACTGAAAATTTGTTGTATTCATAATAGTCTGTCCATTAACCTGTCTATCTGTAGCAGAAATACCTAGCGGCATATTGCCCTTTGTTAGGTCCATGTGACCATTTTGGCTTGCCTATTACAGAAACCAATTTTGTGATGTATACATACGAGTTTTGCTTTATTTTATTTATTTATCGTATGGCTCAAAAACATGACAGACGTAAATATAGATTAAAAGAAAAACTATTATAACCTATACTAAAATAAAATATATACAGCTACAAACTAAGATACATAGTCTTTGGTATTTACAGGTTCATGTCAAGTTCTTTCAACCACTTCAGCGCCAACGGTGTGGCTGTGAAGAACTCTTCTCGCGATCCAGTTGCGTCAAAATAGTTGTAATGTCACATCCAAATTCTAGGTATAAAATCATCGATAATACTGAAGGAGGCATGCTGCAGGTCGTGATGAATATGTATATTAAATATCAAGAAGGATGAAAATGTGTGCAAATGTTGGGAGAAGGATAACACTCTAGGACGATGCAGCACTGCAGCAAGTTGGGTTAGCTAAATTGTCATGTATACATACAACATGTAAATTATTGTAAAAGCCTCATACAAGGCCTGGCCTTCCGAGGTTACGATATTTACGTAATATAGTATAGTATAGTATAGTTCCCTGAAACGCACGCAGTTCACATTCGCTCGTAATATGGTTTATAGTTTGGCGGGGCGCGCCACAGTCACATAAGGGAGATTGCACATAGCCCCACTTGTAAAGGGAGTCGGCACATCTGCCGTGGCCTGTTCGGACTCTATTAAGTTTTACCCACTCTTTCCGGGGTAGTTCTGATCCTGGAAGTAAGGCTGCCCCCATAAATGCGCATCGCGAGTGGTGTTCCGCAAAACCTTCCCACTGAGAGCGCCATTGGTTTAAGGAGTCGAAGTTGTTGGTTTTAAGCCCTTCTGCATCCCTTATTGGTGGTTGTCGGGATTTAAGTCTGTTTATTTGCAACGGGGGTATTGCTCGGTGTATGGGCAGTTTGTTGTTGGCCGTAATCTTGTTATACTCCCTTAGAAGGGCGTCAGTCCTTCGCAGCTGCGGTGGGGCTATTCCAGAGAGTACAGGCAGCCATTGAGTTGGGGTTGTCTTAACTGCGCCTGTAATAAGTCTCATAGTGTGATTTAGTTGGATGTCAATTAGTCTGGTATGATGGCTGTTAATCCAGACAGGCGCACAGTACTCAGCACACGAATAGACAAGAGCTAGTGCACTGGTTCGTAGAGTTGGAGCAGTGGCACCCCACGTCGTTCCACACAGCTTTTGGATAATGTTGTTGCGTGTTCTGAGTTTTCCTGCAGTGTTTGCGAGATGTTTCTTATAGCAGAGGGTGCGATCTAACGTTACTCCAAGATACTTTGGGAAATGGTTATGCTTCAGGGGTTCGCCTGCAAAAAGTACCTGCAGTTCATATTTAGCTAGTTTGTTATTCAGGTGGAAGCAGGAAACTTCGGTTTTGTTGGGGCTCGGTACTAGTCTCCATTTCTTGAAGTAGTTGTTTAGAGCTAACAAGTCGTTAGAAAGAGTATGCTCAAGATATCATTATCATCAGCCCAGTCAGCCAACCTTGTGCCATTTTCGTCACAGTCGGGGTATCTTCACCGTTGGTGGTGGCTGTTAAAGTCTCCAATATATATAGCCGGATGCTGTTGTACTGGAAGTGGTTGTTCAGGCCACTCCGCTGCCGGTGGCTTATATCGTTTACAATTGTGACTTCTCCCACTTTTACTATTACGCTGTGTATGTTGTTATTTGTGTCATTGGAAATGAGTTGGGCATTGTCAATATTGTTGCGAATATAAGAGGCTACGCCGTAAGTATGGTGGTAAATGGCTCCCAGTAATGTATAACCAGAAATGTGTCCCCGTCTGGTGAGTGATTCCTCACTGTCGGCGTGAGTTTCTTGGATCGCTATGACATCAACCTTATTGTCCAAAAGTAGTTTCGAGATGCATTCGCTTTTAGCTCTGCTTATGCTCTCCACATTTAGCTGACAAATACGAATAAAACTACCGATATTTCTAGTCTGTAAGTTTTTAGCACTTATGTTCGTCATGTTTTAACCAGGAAATCTCAAAAAAAAAGAGTCTGGTTGCCAGGTTCGCTCTAGCTCATTTAGCGTTACCCAGGGTGCACGTGTAGCTTCCTGCTACGGACGCGAGCTAGTCTGCACCCCACGAGTTTTGCTTTATTATTATTACGCTATATAGAACGAGTTTTGCTTTATTTGTTCTATATATGTTGCGTAATGCGAAAATTATTGAATCGATTTTACTGAAATTTTGACACAGAATTTACCACCATGGCGAGAATGGAGAGCGCGTCTGTTTTTGAAAAACCGTGTCAGTGGTGGCGCAGCAATAATCAAAGAACCAAATATATAAAAACAGCTCGAACTTCGTTTTTAGACGGTTTGGAGGCTACTGATCATTTCGCATCGTCTGATTGAAGCATGCAGAAAAAAACTGTGGCGTCCTAGCTTCTAAGGCCTAAGACACAAGAAATTATTTACGAGAGTTTTTGTGTTGGATGCTTTTTATGCGGGAGGGTGGGCGATGGTTTGGTTGCAAGGGGATTTCAGACTATAGCTTGATGCACTGGAAAAATATTGAAATGGTATCATCATTATGTGTGGGAAGTACTGAGTCAATCAACTTGACTCCATTTTTTTCCAAACTTGTGCCCTTGTATCTTGAAAACCAGACCTTTTGGGGCACATGTTTACATGAACTTTTCTACTTGAATTTAGGCCAGAAATGTGCACTTGGAATTTGGGCCTATCGGCTGCAATGTCACTTAAATAATAACATACACTATCAATTTGTGGCGTAATAATTTTGTTACGGACAAAAAACGATCCGTTCTGGTATAATCTTACTACAGTACATTCTCGCAATATACGTATTCGATGGAACAATTCCCCCTCGAAATACAATCGACGTGTCACGTCTATTTTTATTTTCTTTTATTATTTCAGAGATAAGAAGGGGTGGCAAATTTTTGCTGGGACACACTGTGTTGAAGTAGTACAAATCGAATATACAGATGCTTAGTAATTATAAGCTGTTATGCTTAATTTTGAAGGCACTTATTTAATTAGAAGAATTTTGATTCAATACAATATTTCCAACTATCGTTATGTTAAGGTCCTATACATAATGAAATATTTATCAAACATTAGCACTGAAATTGGTTTAATATTGGATATACACTATACAGCCAAGAACTCCGTATATAAATTTTGATGTTTTTAATATTATAAGTTATCTAGGATAAATATATCTATGGTCACATAGTTATATGATCAAAAACTTTCAGCAGTTCACTTTATTCAAATTCGCGGCTTCGTTATAAAAACCTACACAATTTATTTTTAAACATATTTACATTTATATTATTACTATTACATTATTCGTATTGGTCTATACAAATAGTGCCACTCTGGAGGCTATGCCTTGTGTAGAGTATTTATTGGCTGCAATAATTTATATACAACTAAAATTTATGTCCCTAACCTACATGAGGCTACTTCGCCTCATTCCATCTACCTCACTTGTGTTTGAGCTGCTTCATTTTATATGTCAGGATATCTGCATGATATACGTAGAACCTCTTGGCAATCAATAATATCAAATTAATTCTATTTGTAGCCTTTTTTCACTGATGATTATGACCGGAATATCTTGATGTGGACATTACGCCAGTATGACATTTTATTTATACAGGGTGTTTGCGATCTTAATGCCGTTATGTAAAGTACGAATATTACACATCATTGTAATTTCTGTAGCACAAATACATATAATACGAATATCCCAAATTTGAAGTTTCAAAAAAATCGCAACATTTTCTGATAACACAGAATATGCGGTAACAAGTCTAGAGATAATAGCATTTGTTTACATAGTGAATATCTCCAAAAACACCTGACAGAGACTAGGGCGAATACTGGGCAATGTTGTCGGATTGTGATTTTGCAGTCATACTGTTTTAATTTTTTTCTGTTTAACTATGCGTTAACTAGTGAAATGGTACTGGGGTTTCAGGTTCGAAATATCATGATCTATCGTTCCTCCAAATGAATGCACTAAGATTGTAAACACCCTGTATATAATTATGAACATTTATTTTATCCAATTTTCAAACTGGTGAAAACATATAATGAACTTTCATGGAGACATTTGTTCTAGGTGACCAATATTTTAAATGTATTAAACTGTCAACCAATCTTGACTTTCAATTACACTGACCGTCGGTTCATTGTGTTCGATGTTCTATTTTAATAAATAATAAGTATATTTAATGTTATATAATGAATGTTGAATAATAAAGTGTTCGATATACTGAACTGTAACTGAAGTTCTTCCTTATTCTCGTTTTGTATCGGCAGAGACGTAGGAGGTATTGAATTTCCATTAACTCTACGTCTTTATTCTGCGGAAAACCCGATTTAAGGCCGTATGCTACACCTCAGCATACACGAATGCGGCAACAATTTTATTCCCACCTCAATGAAAGAATATATTCAAGGGACTTTAGTGACCCAAAATCTCATGCAGTTTGAAAATTATGGGCATTTAAAAAAAACCTAGAAATTTGGTCAAATTACAACAATTGTTTCGTTATTGTGGTTAAATTTTATTATTTTTGTTCATTTAAACTTTGGAACCGTAATCCTAAATAACATTTCTAAAAGCACAGTTAAAAATAATGACAGAATTGCCCCAAGTTTTCTAGAATGAAGATTATTTATTAAACTATGAGTTTAAAATTTTCAACGATTGCCGACTTTGAAAGGCCCTCCTTTAAAAAAAATGTACTAAAGTGCCTTGGCAAGTGCCATTAAAAGTTGGCGCATTTAACCAGGATTGTAAAATGGTACAATACTCGTTAGTTTCATACTAAAAAAAAACGAGTAAAAAAAGGAAAACCTCAAGTAACCCTATTGTTGCTAACCCATTTCACTCAGGTCAGATGTTCCTTATTCGCACAAGCTTTTGGTAGGTTCTTAGTTTCACGGCAAAATGATGAGAGAGGTGGATAGAGGACATGTTTGCCATGAGTGAGCAAGTCAGATATTGACGCCACTTTTAGCAAAGTCAACAAAAACAAGTAAAATTAATAAAATAATGAAAAATCTTGACCTAGCTTAGTTTAGGTTTATTGTATTAGAAGTCAGATAGGGAAATAACATTTTTTATTACAATAAAAGTTCAAATTGTGTACCATCAGCCTCAATACAAGCCAACATTTTCTTAAAAAATATCTACCTACTTATTAGCCAGGCACATTTAATGCGAGAAGACAAATCCCGGTATCGCTTTAAAGTAAGCCTGTGGACCGGAGTTTTAAACAGCAAAATTGTTGGGATTTTTGAGCTGCTGACAATTTGAATGGCACGAATTACCTACATTTTTTACGATAAAATTTGCCAACTTTGTTAGAGGACGTACCACTAAAGCGGCCTACAGACGTTGATGTAAGCTGCGATGCCTCAATCGACTCAAGGTTTCATGAAACTTGCATCAGTTGCATAAGTTCCTACTCAAATCGTAACCTGTTGCGATGCCTGAATCGACTTGATATTTCATGCACGTTTTATGCAACACAAGAATAGTAGGGTGGGCTTATTTCTTTGCATCAACGCAATACTATACACGTTGAAACCTGCATCACTGCATCAGCGTCACCGGCTCGGCACATGGCTCACCGTTCATAATAGGATTCCAGAATCTGCATCGCTGCAAGCCGCAACTGATACCAAATTCGTGATTCAGTACCACACACGCTGCTACTTGCGTTATGAAATGTAGAAGTCGATACCTGAATCGCAGCATGCATCAACGTCTGTAGACCGCTTAACAGATCGTCGATTCGTCGCCACATGAGGTATCAACAAGATGGCTGCCCAGCGCATTACGCAGTGCAAATAATAGGTTTTCTTGACCAAAAATATCCGGAAGGTGGAGGTGGACGTTCAGGCACTATCTCGTGGCCAGCCCGTTCCCCAGATTTAAATCCCCTGGAATTTTGTTATCGGGGTGTTCTCCAAGAAAAAGTTTATTCATAGCCCATTGAGAGCGTAGCCGAGCTGCGTAAACGAATTTCTCAAACTGCTGAGGACATCAACTCTCGAGGATATGCCTGGCTAATAAGTACATCTTTTTTAAGAAGATGTACTCGTAGGGCGTGTATTGAGGCTGATAGTAAACAATTTGAATATTTATATCCTGACCTTTTTCCCAATAAACCTAAACTAGGTCAAAATTTTTCATTATTTTATTAATTTTACTTATTTTTGTTGACTTTGCTAAAAATGGCGTCACTATCTGTCTCGCTCACTCATAGCAAATATGTTCATTATCCATCTTTCTGATCATTTTGCCGTAAAATTAAGAACCTACCAGAAGTTTGTGCCAATAATAAAGGACATCTGACCTGAGTGAAATGGGTTGGCAAACATCGGGTTACTTGAGGTTTTTATTTTTTTACTCGCTTTTTTTAGTATGAAACTAACAAGTATTGTACCATTTTACAATCGTGGTTAAACGCGCCAACTTCTAGTGGCACTTGCCAAGGTACTTTAGTACATTTTTTTTAAAGGAGAGCCTTTCAAAGTTAGAATTCTAGAAAACTTGGGGCAATTGTGTCATTATTTTTGACTGTGCTTCTAGAGATGTTATTTAGGGTTACAGTTCCAACGTTAAATGAACGAAAATAATAAAAGTTAACCACAGCAACCGAAAAATTGTTATAATTTGACCAAATTTCTAGGTTTTTTTAGATGCCCATAATTTTCAAACTACATGGATTAGATTTTTTACCTGATTTTTCTCATGATAGTTACAACCAATCCTGTCACCCCGTTGCGGCTTGACGTTGACTTCTGGGACACCCTGTATATCACATATATGGCTTAAAACGAACCTCTTAGATGTAAAACACCATTTTTGTTATAAGTAGTAAAACTTAGTCGGCTGTGGCTTTGCTCAAATTTAAATAAAGCCTTCAATCAAAGTTAAACTTGATTTTTTCGAATAGGAATGCCCGATTTTTTTTTATACAATCAATCGTCCCTTGAGATCAGAACTATACTATGTCCAAATTGCCATATTTTGCGATTATACGTCTACGTATACATTAAAGATCACCGAATTTACTGCAGAAGTATACCAAGTCCACACTGAAGAGGAGATAATAAATTCGCAAAATTCGAACTAGTCTATCTTTTCTGTGTTGGAGATTAGAACTGATGTGCCATTTTGGAGATAGAAGACATTGATAATGGACTCACACTAGTTCTGCTTTCGCATGTTTGGAGGTAGTACACTTCATCGGAGGACATAGGTTTATTCTGATCTGTAGTATGGGAGTTAGTATACCATCAGTGGCGATGGACTTGTCCTACTATTACTATTAAAAATTTCTCAAACATTTAAAGACTCTGAAATGAAAGGAAAACTACCTGCGACTGTTGCTCCAGCAGCAGCAGCAGTATCTATTAGGAATGTCGCAAAAAAAGAATACTGACAAATCGAATTCAAATTTCCTGCCATGTGAATTATGGTTTATAATTTGAACCTGGCAGTCTCTGGTACATTACAGCAGCTAGTAGGCCGCGAGAAATAACATCATTTTCTGTCGTACTCCAGCTTCTTCTTGACAGATATGTTACCGCCGTTGTTTTTGGTTACTGTTGATTCATTATGAGTATTTTTCATAATCTTGTGCTTTTAGTCTGCTTCGTCTGCATCTTTCTACTAGATTAGTTGTTTTCTTTCATCTGAGCAGGTTGTTGTTTATATTTGCCTGCTAGGTTTCTTATAGATAGGAAGACTGAAAAACACCGATTTGATTGAAAATTTGAAATTACATATAAAGTATTAATTTCTGGATACACATATAGATATACGAAATTATAAAAATTGACTGTTTTTTTTTTTTTTGGTGAAATTTCCGCATTGAATCCTTAATTTGAAATAAAACTATTTGTTGACCCAGTTGACTTTTTTACATGACATACAAAATAAATTAGCGGTAAAATGATTGAAAATACGAACAGCTTATATTGGCAAATTATATGAAACACAGTCCTCATCTTCAACTAACTAACTACGATGAACGAACACAACTTCAACAAATCAAAATATCAACCAAACCAAAAAACCTATTTCATGACCCCCAGCCCGTTTTACTTCCCACACCGATAGGTGAGGGTAGTATTGTGATCGAGAAAATTTTCGATTTTGAGATAATATACTTTTTGGGCGTTTTATGATGCCTACATAACGAAAATCCACGTCACTCGTTTCCGTCGGTCTGTCTGTCGGTCTGTCGGTCTGTCTGTCTGTTGGCGTTTTTCTAGCCTCCTAATCTCAGTAACCGCTGCATAGATTTTGATGAAATTTGGGTAGTGATATGGTGTAGGGTCGTAGTAGGTAATGTTGCTACAATTTTGAAAATCGGTGCACGGGCGGCGGAGTAATTAGCAAAAAACGAAAAATTTCAAATATGCCTCAAACTTCGTTTTTAGGTGTTTTAGGGGTTCCTGATCATTTTCTACTTTTTTTTGGGTGGGGGCGAAATTGGGGTGGTTGGGGGGTAGGGGGTTGTAAAGCTGAAAAATTTGTTGTACTCATAATAGGCTGTCTACTGACCTGAGAGAGAAAGACCTAGCGCTATAATACACTTTTTTAGGTCCATCGGAACATTGCCTTTTGTATTACAGGAACCAAGGGACTTAGAGAAATTTCCGATGTATACATACGAGTATTGCTTTAGATCGTTCTGTATTTTATAATGTTGAAATTACTGAAGTGATGTTAATGAAATTTCGGCACAGTATTACTACTTTGGCGAGAAAGGAAAACGCGTCTGATGTTTAGAAATCGTCTCAGTGGCGGCGCAGCAATATTAAAAAAACTAAAAATATGAAAACAGCTGAAACTTCGTTTTTAGACGTTTTAGGGGTTCCTGATCATTTTCTCCTGTTTTTTTGGGGTGGGGGTGAAATTCGGGTAGTTGGGGGGTGGGGGGTTGTAAATCTGAAAAATTTGTTGTACTCATAATGGGCTGTCTACTGACCTGAGAGAGAAAGACCTAGCAGCATAATACACTTTTTAGGTCCATCCGAACATTGTCTTACCGATTACAGAAACCAAGGGACTTAGAATTTGTGGTGTATACATATGAGTTTTGTTTTAGATCGATATATTATTATATTGCGGATCGCAAAAATTATTGAATTGATTTTAATGAAATTTTGACACAGTATTACTACCGCGGCGAGGATAGAAAACGCGTATGTTTTGGAAAAAATAATTTCAGTGGCGGCGCAGCAATGATTAAAAAACTAAAAATATAAAAACATCTCAAACTTTGTTTTTAGGCGTTTTAGGGGTTCCTGATCATTTTCTACTTTTTTGGGTGGGGGTGAAATTGAGGCGGTTGGGGGGTGGGGGGTTGTAAAACTGAAAAAATTTGTTGTATTCATAATAGTTTGTCCATTGACCTGTTGAAAAAGTACGTAGCGGCATATTACACTTTTTTAGGTCCATCTGAATATTGGCTTGCCTATTACAGAAACCAATTTTGTGATGTGTACATACGAGTTTTGCTTTATTTCGTTCTATATGTATTTTGCGTAAAGCGAATATTATTGAATTGATTTTAATGAAATTTTGACACCGAATTTAGTGCCACGGCGAGAATGGAAAACGCGTCTGTCTGAAAAATCGTCAGTGGCGGCGCAGTAATAATAAAAAACTAAAAATTTAAAAACAGCTCAAACTTTGTTTCTAGATGGTTTGGAGGCTCCTGATCATTTCGCATCGTTTAATTGAAGTATGCAGAAAAAAATGTGGCGTCCTAGCTTCTAAGGAGGGAGGCGCAAGAAACTATTTACGAGAGGTTTTTGTGTTGGATGTTTTTTTGCGAGCGGCTGGGCGATGATTTGGTTGCAAGGGATTTCAAACTATAGCTTCATGCAATGGGAAAATAATAAAATGGTATCATCATTATGTGTGGGAAGTACTGAGTCAATCAACTTGACTCCATTTTTTTATGTATGTTAAAAATATTTGATCCATACAACACTTTTAGGCATTTGCGTTAAAATCTCGTTGAATCATCTACCAATGCTATATTACACTGAGTTCAAGTCTGAAAATTTGGATACCTTTTAGCATTGATTAACGTACTGTATAAATGTGTTAATCAATGCTTTTAGTTAAAAAGAAAATCAGGATCCCGGAATTAACAACCGTTTGATTCCACTTTCTACCTCTACTTGTACGAGTTGGCAATGGCTCCTCAATGGCCCAAATAAAAAGTAAACTAAGAAATTGCCTAAATTTGAAACACGGTTTAATACAACGTTGCAAAAAAGGATCCGCGATGGCAGAAATTGAACAAATCATATCGCCCTTTTGACGGATCGCTCGCTTGTCAGGGGAGAGAGTTGAGAACCTGGTTGAAAATAAAATTCACTACTGTTGGCACTAGGTAAATTCTTAGGTTGTCCTAAAAGATAGCAGTACAGACCGCCATGGGTCACCTTATGCAAAACACTTAGGTTACTCGAAAACAACGGGATTATTTTTCTAGAGCTGTTTTCCTATAGGTAGGTACCGTAAACATGGGCTACTTTGGCCCTAACGTCCTTCTTTGGCCCAATTGAAAACAAAACAAAATCGTACTCTATAAACATATTTGTGACTGTATTTAAAATTCTTTCGGCTCATTCCGCTAGGTAGCCGCACTATACAGGCTGTCTGATAAGTCCAGTGGTTCCTTTGCTGTCCACTAGAAAGCAGCACCTATAGTTGTTTGACTAGTGGAACCACGTGCAATCTTTACCTCCCAAACTTCCATTTACAAAAAACGTATTTCTCGTTAAACAAATCTGGTAAGTCTTCTTAAACACTTTTCTTAAACACTTTTCCTTTCTATAAGCCGTACTGTAGTTACAACACTGTTAAACTCAACAAGTTTTTTTATTTTCATGTTTTTTTAAATCAGACCCGATAATCTATAAAAAACGTCCTACTTTGGCCCAACCTTTTTTTGGACCAAAACCCATAATATTAAGTTACGAATTGCTATAAAATTTTATTTTCGTATTTATATTGCGTATTCTCGTCATCAGCTTGTTCAGGATGCTGTAAAATACTTCCTGGAGGCCCAATATACACTGGCTATAGCGACGAACTTCTAACTTGTCTAGAAGCAATCAGATCTGGTGATATGACGCAAAGGCAGGCTGCTGATCATTTCAAGATACCCCTATAAAAAATTTGTTTTCAAGTTCATCAGGCCATCCAACAGTTTTTTCGCAAGAATAAGAACTAGCATTCTCGATGAGCTAGATTTAAGATTCATCATAAAATCTTATTTGACTAGGCAATGGAAGACTGTGCAGTGATTTTGCAACTATATTCCAGGACGTGACTGGGTCAAATCGTTTCTAAAGAGACACCCTTAACTGACTGTCAAGTTTTCGTCGAACATCAAAAGAAATCGTACTCAGATTCATGAACAAATCATCCCAGACTACATTGAAAGTCCGAAAGAGGTGGTCAAAGATGTTTCACCTGATAACATTCATAACTATGACGAAACCTGATAACATTTGGTAATATAATCTTCGTTGGAGAACCTGTTCTAGTCAATATCCAAGTCCTTCTTTGTCCATACCATTTGTGTCATGCTTTTAACGCCAAAAATTGACTTGGGCCAAAGTTACCCTAACCGCAGGATAACATTGGCCCAAAATTAAAAAAAATATGTTAGTTCAAAAAACGTTTTGTAAGTAAAAAAAGGATTACTAATTAGGATCTAAGATATTATTATTATTATTAGTTTGCACAACAGGCCATGAAGGCCTAGGGCAGAAATGAGTACAGTCTGATCTTATACCGCTAAAATTTATATAACTTAGAATTGTCTTTGGATACTTTCACCACCTATTTCTGAGTATATCCTGGACTATTCCACGCCACCTATTCCTGTCTGCCGTCTTCTCTTTCCATTGTTTAACATTAATTTTCTTTAAATCATCTTCTGCCTTCTTCAGCCATCTCTCCCTTGGTCTACCCTTCCTTTTTTTCCCTATTGGTCTCCGGTTAAGAACTAGTTTTGCCATTCTCGTCCCATTCATCCTCTCCACATGTCCCAGCCACCTTATTCTCTGCGCTTTGATGACTGCTATAATATTGGGGTTCTCATACATGTCTTCCAGTTCCTGGTTTGTTCTTCTCCTCCATCCCTCGTTTGTTCTTACGCCTCCATAAATAGCTCTCAACATTTTTCTTTCCCATCTTATAATTTTTTCTTCCTCCTCTTTGTTCATAGTCCACGTCTCACAAGCATACGTCGCTGTTGGTCTTATAGCAGTTGTATAAATTCTCTCTTTGGTCTTTCTGGATACATATTTGGATTTCATAAGATTTTTCAGGGCTCCATACTTCTGGTTTCCTTTGATGATCCTTGCCTGTATTTCTTGTTTCTCTTGTCCTTTTTGCGCTATGATTACCCCTAGGTACATAAATTCCGTAGTCCTTTCAAAAGTATATTTCATGTTATTGGCCGTAAAAGTTAGGTTCGATTGATCATCAGAAGTTTTTTCTATTTGTCCCATGACCATATATTTTGTCTTACTCTGGTTTATCTCCATTCCAAATCTCCTTGCTTCCGCAGCTATCCTTGCCGTAATTTTCTCTAGTTCTTTCTTTGTTTTTGCTACTAGGGTTAGGTCATCTGCATATGCTATACATTGGTGTTCGTTATTGAATATGGTTCCATTCGTCTTGATTTTGCTTCTTCTAATTATTGCTTCAAGCGCCAAGTTAAAAAGTATCGTTGATAGAGGATCGCCTTGTCTGAGTCCCTTTCTCACTTCAAATTCCTGTGACTCACTTCCCATCCATGTAATTTTGTTCTTGGTTTTTTGTAATGTCATTCTTATTAGCCTTATGAGTTTTCCTGGAATTCCTAGCTGCACAATTGCTTCATATATTCTCTCTCTGTTTATACTATCATAGGCTTGTTTAAAGTCTATGAAAAGCACGTGTAGTTCCATTTTATATTCATAGCTTGTTATTTGTAGTTCCTTGAGAACGAATATTTGATCTGTCGTACTCCTGCCGCTTCTGAATCCAGCCTGATATTCCCCTAAAATTGTTTCTGCAATTGTTTGATTGCATTGTTGTTGATGGTATTACAGTTTCATTTGTATCTTCTATTGTCTGTTTTAGCTGCGTCCACTTATCATCGATTTCTTCTACTGGGCACGTTTTCTCTAATCTTTTATTTATAGCTTGTTGGTACTCGTCTCGTGTTCTTAGCTCCTGTAACTTTTCTATATCATATTTCCTTTTTCTCTTTACATTCTTCGTAAAATTCCCAGAACTCTCTAATAGGTTCTTACATGTGGCTCTAACGAGGAAGTGATCAGAGTCAGCCTCAGCTCCTCTCATACTTCTTACATTTGTAATTTTGTGTAGGTGTTTTCTTTCTATCAGCACGTGATCTATTTGATTTACTACTCTTCCGTTGGGGGATTTCCAGGTTCCTTTATAAATTTCCTTTCTTTCAATTTGTGTGCCCCTTATTACGATATCCCGTTCTGCTGCAAAGTTAATCAATCGCTGCCCATTGTCATTCGACAAGTCATGTTTACTGTGAATCCCTATTATTGTTCTATATATAATCTCCTTCCCTAGCATAGCATTGCAATCCCCAATTACAATTTTTATGTCACGTTTCGATATTTTTTCATACTCATTCGCCAACATCTCATAATACAGTTCTTTTTCGTCCTCCTGTTTGTCTTCCGAGGGGGCGTGTATATTAATAATAGTAATATTTCTATCTTTTCCTCTCAATCTTATAGAGCACATTCGGTCTGTTATAGGACTGAATTTCATCACGCTCTTTTTAATAGTTTTTTCTACAAGAAATCCCACTCCCATCCTACGGTCTCTTCCAGCACTTTTAAATAAAATCATACTATCTATATTTACAATATCTGTTCCTGATTGTTTTGTCTCTTGTAGGGCAACAATGTCCATCTTGTACTGCTTAGCTTCTCTTACCACCTGTCTAAGGGCTCCTGCTGTGTAAGTTCCTCTCACATTCCAAGTACCGATTAACAATTTGCTATCTTTTATTTTCCGATTTTTGCACTCTTTTTCTCGCGTTCCTTTATGTCGATAGTCCGCTTTTTGATTATTAAGGTCATTCCTGTTACATTTTCCTTACTGTATTTTACTATATTTTTCCTTATTCCTTCCTAATAGAGCAATTCCTTGTCCATTGCTTTGTCCATCAGCTTTGTAATTCGCCACCTCTTTATGTGTTAGTTTTTTTGAGCTGTTCGAGTTATCTTACTGATTTGCTCTGTAGAACTGCCCCCCTCCGGCGATCTTTCAGACACTGTTCTCTTGTTCGCGGCAGTACTGTGGGTTTCTTCACCAGCTGTTTGGCTTCCTTGTTCCACTTCATGTGCTTTATATATGTCTCCGTTGATTAAAAGTTTATTGTACCTTAGCGTTGCTCTGTATCCTCTGTTTCTTGCCTCCTTGAGTTCTGGGATCAGTTTTCTTCTATCTTCTCGCACCTCCTTTGAATAGTCCTCGTCAATCCATACATTTGTCCCTTTTAGATTTCTTGTGTTCTTCAAAATTGTAAACTTAGTAGGCTCTTTCATGAACTTGACTAAAATTGGTCTATCTCTTTCACTGTTGTATCTTCCAAGTCTTCGTACTTCTTCTATATCCTCTTTAGCATAGATACTTACACCCATTTTTTGCAGAATTGTAACAATTTTGCCACTTGTTTCCTCGTAGTTTTCAGTTGTCTCATCTGCTACTCCTTTTATGACTATATTTTTTTTTCCTTATCTCTCTCTCGAGTTTTTCTATTCTTTCCTCTTGTCCTTTAACCCTATCTTTCAGCTCCTTATTTTCTTCCGCCATCCGTTTTATTTCGAGCACGACCGAGTCCAGCTTCTCATTCATTTGTTTTATACTTTCCTTAATTTGTTTAAGGACGCCTGCTATTCCTTCCATGTTGGCCACTTATATTTTCTATCTTACCGTTTTCTTGCTTAGTCCAGTCCTGTTTTCCGTGGATATGAAAGCCGGAACTATGTATTCTGGTGCAATAACCTACCTACTATCAGTATCAAATTCTGCTACCGCGCAAAAAATCCTCAGCCGGTCGACCCGTCGGACCTTGGACTTTTATCGGTGTCTATGCGGAATGTCCGTGAAATCGCTATGATATCTAATATCTAATTTACCTTGTTTACCAGATGCAGAATTTTTGTGATGCTACACTAACTACCACTTATATAAACCACTGATCACTTTTAATTGTTTCTACAGCTCGTAATTCCCAAATTATTTGGAGATTATTACGGAGCCGATAAAACTACACACTACTGTCTACACTGCAGGACCGTACCCCCTCCTAAGATATTATAGTTGTAAAAAAGATTACCAGAACTTCTGGGCAGTGAAAACAACTGTTTCCAGAGAAAAGTACATACAATAATTACTGAAAAGTGGGCCAAAGTAGCCCGCGTTTACGGTACTCCTCTGGCTTACATGCCGGGTTATTCTGAGCACAGATTAGCTAGTGTGGCTCTCTTTTCACTAGCATCATCACCATCTAAAGATCCAATAGAGCTACCATCCGAGTGTTCAACACAAAGCAATCTAACCTCTCATTCTGTTGCATTCCTTCATGATATAAAGGTTTGCCATTAAACTTTCATTTTCCTTTTTAATGTTCCTATAGAATGTTGGCTTGGACAATTCTACACCCATCTTACGAAAACAAACAGGCTACCGAATGATTATCTGACTTGCAATTTGTGGTTTGTACTTGGGGAGCCCTTGGCGTGTCGGATGATACAGATGGCAAAGGTATTGGAAGTTATGAAACGGCGAAAAACGATCTAGAAACCAGGAACTACTGCAAGCTACTATCTTGCTTTGCACAACTTTGCTGCAAGTCATCTTCACCTTTCACCTCTTTCATCTTTCTAACGCCAACACTGACAAATGTCAAATGTCAGATTTTGTATAAAGAAGGTTATGGTCTTGAATGGATATCCCTTGAACTACCTTATAGTATACAAACTGAGGATTTCCAAAACCGTCATCCTTAGGATATTCCGGTTATAGACGGCCCAGCGGGATATCCAGTGGATGTCCATGCCTGCCTGCCGTAGGATATTCCAAACAGGTTATCCTAGGGTGTCCTAGGGATATCGGGTGCTGTGTGGGATATGTATGGATCAAACTCAACCATTCATTTGGCGAGGCTTTTATTATTACTGTCGATATCTTAGAGGCATCCGATCAACTGTAGCATGCAACTCTCCTAAACAAGCTTCCGCCCTACGGCCTTCCTGTTAAACTTTGAGGCCGGATAGCAGACTTCCTCTCTAGTGTATTGTCTAAGACTTTCGCGGCCATGATCCAATGAACTGTTGATTGTTGGGCTGTTTGCCCGACAACGACACGCTCCGCCACCTTGCTTTCGCCGATCACTCAGGTTGATGAAACATCAAACAGCTGACCACTCGTGTTGACAGAACGTCAAGCAGCGAAGGCGGCGGAGCGTGTCGACGCCGGTCGAACAGCTCAAAAACCAACAGTTCACCAGACTTCGCCTCTCTGGTCGCCAAATGTATATCGTGGTAGACGATTTCTCGTCTTCATCAACACCAACATTAATTTTGCTCCAACGACGTGAGCCGTGCATGTACCTATTCCCCTGTCCAAATTGACATTTCTGTAAATTGAGTCAATGATTACCGCACACAAATCCATGGATGATGGTTATTTACATGGTTAAATCACCTTATACGGCTGCTGTGTAAACCTGACCATTAATCTAAAGTCGCTTGTCATTTATATTGGGAACGACAACAGGTATTCGAATATTAATGTGAGCAGTGGATGATCTATGGCTTGTCACCATCAAGTCTAGCGCATTGCTGAGAGTTGATTACTGTGTTCTTCAGCAGTTAAAGGGTTTTGTAACAAAAACGCATTTTTTTATAAAAAAGTTTATTTTTTTTATTTTACAGATGTGGAAGCATATTTTAAATATTCAGTTCATTATGCATATTATTACATAACTCAATCTTTCACCAGTGATAATTAAGGTTTTACTATTTTAATCTTCCCATTGACGGTAATATACCGATTTTATGTATACTCTTTGACCATCGGACATTGCGACAAACCATTAATTGTACTTATTAAATGTCTTCTGATCATTACCTCACATGATTACACAGAAACTATATTACTTGAGTCCCAAGATAAGTTTTCCTGATTTTTGAAGTTGTCCTGTTAATGCTTATCTGCTTTCGCCGATAGATATTCAGCAATCCAAGCGGCTTGTTCTGCCCCACTTTCGAAGGCACCATGAGTGGTGGAGTAGTGAGAAGTGTGAACAGCCTCCCCTGCCAAAAGTATCCTGGGCACCCCATCCAGTCCTCTAATAGGTTTGCCCAAACCTTCTATACCTACTCCAATGCTTTTGTCACAATCAGGCGTTATATGGCTGTAGCTACCTCGTGTCAGAGGGTTCGACAACCATTTTGTCCTACAAAAATAGCGTTGTGAGAATGCATATAGAGCTTCTAATATTGAGTCAGTTACTTTGTTAACGTTAATAATAAAAATAATAATCAATTTTATACTGTAGTTTATCTTTGTTTCTTTGAAAGTTCCATTATTATGAAAATTGAATACAGACTTATTGGCGCCTACTACGCCACCTGGTGGTTATTTCCGAAAGTGGTTTTACTTGAGTATTATTTATGGAATGATTACTAAAACGTTGTGACAGAGGCTATATATCCCTGTAAGACACTCAGTGTTTCTGAAGCTCACACCACACTTGTCATAATACTTGTTTTATTGATATCTCCAGTTGGAAAATTGCTAGGTATTTGAATCTTGCGCTGACTTTTTAAGAATTTTGTCGTCTATCTATATATGGGAAAAGAGATATAGCACATCATTTAATATTTTCGTAATAATGCGTAATAATTGTTATGATGTCAAATACCGCCCTGCAGCTACTAGGATAATTTTTATGTAACAGATTATTACGAGATCTACTTCGCTTCCTGAATTCTTTTAACTTACACCCAAGTTATTGCCACCACCACATCTTACAAGATAGAGTGAAAAACATTAACAAACAAATCGAAAATTTTCCCGTCTACAGGATGATAATATTTATAATATACCTTTATTTGCATGTTTTTTAGAAAAAGCCGCTTTTCCGATTGATCGTTTCAGTTACGCCCCCTAGAGGCTTCTTGCGGAACTTGAGAATACTTTCAGCAGTTCCTCTTAACCGATTTACCGTAATATGTTTTGCTCGAAGTTATATAATAATAATAATAATAAATCGTCTTTGTTACTTTGAATTAAATTATACATTTTTGTTTCGAGCGTCCAGTGGCGAAGTCTAGCTTCTAGCTACTCTACTCAACCACTGGCGGACCTCGCCCGAAGAATAAAAACAATGAGAAAAAAAAACATACAGTACGGCCGCTGAATCAATCAGTCTACACAGAAATAGGTAGTCAAATGCAAGACTATTTCCAGCATACACATCAAATTATCATTAAAAAATAACTAAAGGATAACAGACACAGCTCAAACTAAAATTAACATTACGTGGCCTTACTAAATATATGTTACATATCATAATATTAGCGCAATTTACAACCTTGAGATTATATTAAATACACAAGCCTTGAAATTGTACTAAATATACAAATATACAGAGATGCAGAATTGCTGTAAAAAATAAATAAAAAAAACAATCCGCATTACAACATATTATCGTTCGCCCAATATGAGTGAAAAATTAAAAAAAAAAGGAGTATCACACATCAACTCTACCGCAGGCCAAGAAAGGTATCGTTTGAGTTTGAATTTAAATTTATTAATGTTGAGCAGCTTGAACTCTTCTGGGAGCAAGTTATACATTCTAATGGCAGTATATATGAACGATCTTTGAAACATAGCAGTCTTATGCTGAGGGATGGAGAAATTTGACTTAAACCTTATATTTCGGTGATGAACTTCATTACGGGGCAGAAAATGCTTAATCAAGTCAGGAGGGTTAGAACTATTAAGAAGTTTATGTGTAAAGCTGTTCAAATGGTGTAACCTTCTGTTTTTCATGTTAAGCCAGCCACATTCCTTAACTTTGTGTGAGATTGGATCGTATTTTCTAATCCCGTAAATCATTCTGCAACAACTATTCTGGACACGTTGAATTTTAGTTGCATCAACACCAGTTAGGCAAGGCCCATATAAAAAGCTACAATAGTTAAAGTGGCTAAGCACCAAAGTCTCACACAAGGTTCTCTTCAAGCGCGTGCTGAGTATATGACGATTACTATAAATCATTTTAAGAAAAGTAAATGCCCTGTTAACTAATGTTTGTATATGATTTGAGAAGCGAAGGTTTTGATCAACAACTAGACCTAGATTACGGGCCGATTCACAGGTGTTGATATGATCATTAGATATTTTCAATGAAAAATTATTATTCAAAAAAGCCATATTATTTTTGTTGCCAAAATAAATGACTTTTGTCTTGTCTGAATTCAGTTTCAAATTATGTTCCTCGGACAATTTTTTTATTAGGTCAAGCTCTTCATTGAACGTTAATGGTGCTGCATCTTTGTCCTTCATATGAAAGCTGAGATAGACCTGCATATCATCAGCATACGCTTGAACTTTGAGCTTTTGAATTTTAGTTAAAATATCTGCCGTATACACTATGAATAAAAGAGGACCTAGTATGGAGCCTTGTGGCACCCCTGACAAAATATCTTTATTTGATGAAAAGCGGCCATTGACATGGATTTTTTGAGTACGTCTTAGCAGATAACTCCATAACAGATACAATGTAGGATCACTGAAGCCATAGTATTTAAGTTTTGCGCAAAGCAGTTCGTGATTGATGGTGTCGAATGCTTTGGAAAAATCCAAAAGTACAAGCGCGCTCGACAGCCCTGCATCATACGCTAGCAAAATATCCGTAGTTACGGTGGCTAATGATGTTTCAGTACTTCTACCTGAACGGAATCCTGACTGGCAATCAGGAATTATATTATTTATCAAAAAGAACTCAGACATTTGACTACATAGATATTTCTCAAAAATCTTTGAAATAGCTGGTAATATAGATATTAATCGAAGGTCAGAAAATTCTTTTGGATTCTTGTTTTTGGGAATGGGTATTCCGATTGCAGATTTCCAAACAATAGGGAAGTACGACTGTTCGATACAACAATTAATGATATGGGCTATGTACTTGTCTATAAAGGGACTGCATAGCTTGAGCATCTTAGCACTGATATTATCAGCACCAAAAGCGTCTGACTGCAAGTTAAATAGGAAAGTATGCACCTCATCGACCCTTATCATCCTAAACTCAAACCTAAGATTTTCTCTAAAAAAATGGTTCGAATAAAGATCAATTTTGTTATCACAAATAGAATTTACGTACTGCGCGTATGAAGCAAAGTAGTTACTGAGAAGTTCAGGGTCACACAGATGATCTGGAATTGATGTTTTACGGCTCGAACATACATTAAGCTGTCTCAATGCATTCCACGTATTTTTAATACCACCTTTACCAGCATGAATCAAGAAATTTTCTTTTTCACGTCTGGTAACGGCTAAAGTAAAATTCCGTAATTCTTTATATCTGACATGGTCAGCCTGTAATTTACTCTGTTTAAACTTCTGCAGAGCCTTATCTCGCTCTTTTTTCAAAATGGCCAAATTATCTGTAAGCCAAAGTGCTGGGTGCTTTGTTACTCTTTTATAAACATAAGGTGCATGATTGTCAAAAACTGATAATACTAAACAATTGAACAAATCAACTTTCGCGTCAAGGTCCTCAGTGCTGATTAATTCATGCCATGCTAGCCCAGACAACTCTTCCATAAATAAACCCATATTGAAATGTTTAAAGTCTCTATACGTAACGGTATATATCAACGAATTCGATATTCGAATTCGTTGGTATATATCATTAGCGGTTACCGAGATATTGCCATACAGTGAATGGATAGGTCAGCCAAGTCGGGGATACCACCTATTAACATTGAAGTCTAGGTATGGCCCTGCCTTAAATGCTATTTCGCCCAGACTACACGACTTACCTGATTACAAGGAACGGCTCAGCGACTTTATATCCTGGCAAAAACTGTTTCAGCAACTTGACGCAAGATTTTCCAATAACTTGTTCTTCAAGCGCTTCTACTTGCTCAACGCCTTCACTTCCTACCCATCCCACTAGTGCATTCGGGTGATTGAAGACATCATCAAAGCCAGTTAAATACTTAACCTATTATGAAACAAAAAACATTTTTTTTTTCAATTCCCAACACGCTAAGATAGAGAAACACGTGTTGCGTTTGGAAAAGTCAGTTTGACAGGTAGTTAGACTATGCAATATTGTAGTTGCTCCGCCAAAGGATTCAGTGTCACATTATCATTGTTCTGCAACAATAAGTGGCTATAATGATTCTCATCTTTTGTTTTGTTCTCGCAGAAAAAATAAAAACCACTTCACAGTCTGTCGGCAATAAGGATGTTAAACCAAAACTAGTTAACTTTGTTCTTTGTTCTTTTTTTTGATAGACTATAATTTCAGGGGCGCATTTCTGACACAAATTCAAGTAGATTTCATAATATAAATATGTGCCCTAAGGAGTCTGGCTTTCAAGTCTTGAAAACCAGACTTATGTTTATAAGAACTTGTCTACTTGAATTTGGGTCTGAAATATGCCGTTGGAAGAATGATCTATATAACAAAGCCTACAAAGAAGTAAAAGACAAAGTTAACTCGTTTTGTTTCAACTATTTTTTCGACAGGTTATGAAGTAGTTTTTTTTTCGGAAAGAAGGTGTCTCTAAAGAGACATCAAGACACACAAAAGTTGTGTTTTTATCTGTTTAATGTGAAAAAGTAATATTTCTGTTTTTTAAGGTCAGTGGCGTACAATTGCTGATACCCCACGAGACGCGACTGGAAATGATAAATAACTTCTAGTTAGGGCTTATTGCAATGTACAACGCTGCCAAATTACAAAAAACCTTAGCTCGATAATCTTTAAGAAATTTACAAAAATTCATTTTTTCCAAACTTTGACATCCTGTATTTAGAAAACTAGATTCTTAGGTAACATGATTGTAAGAACTTATTCTTCTTGAATTTGGGTCAGAATTGCGCCTTTGGAATTAACCATTTACCTAATTATAATCATTGTAGTTTATATTATTGTATTATTGTAATCGCATTAGAGAAAGGTAAACCTTTGTCGACACTTCCGTGGTTAGCGTTATTGGAACTTCACTGTGTGTCCTTTATTATAATACAGTTTGGTCTTGTTACCAATCTTGTACCGGCCAATGGTGTCAGTGCATGGACAGTGATCATAGTAGAGTCAGAGTACTATAACGACGGGGAGTATCAGAGTATCACATTTTTCAGAGGTAAACGACTTTTCCTCAAACACAGCACAATAAAATATGAAACAAATTGCTTGTCGCACATGCGATGCTTACCCACTTTTCGTCTTCTTTGAGGGCCAATTTAGAGTCAAAAAGAAATTGAAAACCTTTAGTATTTCCCCACCAACGTTCTTTGAAGAACAGAAATATTTTCGCAATTCCATCGAAGCCCATGGCTGTGATGCTATCTGTAAAAAAATAAACGTAACACACATTCTCCATAAATATCTATATGTATATGTATATTACACACATCAAATGCACCGTAGTTATACAGGGTTATTCACGTTATTCGACACGGAGCATTATGGCTAAAGTATTTGATAAAAAAGAAAATAAAAATTTCGGATGGATAGAGACCCATAAAGGCTACATTTTAAAAATATTTTCATGTTATACAGGGTGTCCCAAAAATACGAAATGTATCAAAGTTGTGTTTTTTAAATGAAACACCCCGTATATTATTGCATATTCAGATTCCTTGGTGAATTCTAGTGTGACTATGTATCATACATGGGACTTAAAGTGAACCGTTTAGGTGTAAATCTCCATTTCCGGTATAAGTAGATATCAGGAAAAAATTGAATATAGCAGAGATTATAAAATTTGGAAGGCTGTGCCTTATTACTAAGCATAAAATGCGTCAGCTTTGATGAGACTGTCAAATTTAAATTACGTTTATGCTTGGAGAAATCGGTCGATTAATTAAGGAAACTTCGATCAGTGATAACTTGATTTTTTCAAATGGGAATGCCTATTTTTTTATACGGTTAAACGTAGAATTTGATAACCTTTCTAATGATATAAGATTGTGAATATCAATCTCTGGTAGTTTTCATTTAATTTTAAATTTTCAAACAAACGTTCAATCACAATTTTGATGGCGTTAACTGCTTTCCCTAGAGTAGCAGCTTTTAGGTAATATATTTAAGATATTTAGCACCTCATCTAGTACAAAAAGATGAATTATGAAGGAAGGTTGTTTGATGCTGGATAATATCCCGATTGCTGTGATTGATCGTTTATCATTTGTTTTAGATACTTGATTGTCCAAAGCACTATAACAATTTCTTCGGAACACGTTTTAACAGCGTGGAAAGTCGTATATCAACACACCTAACGAGTATCTGACATCTGACATCTAGGAGCAATATTGAGGTCCCTCAATATTTGTTTATATTTGGTATGGTTTTGTGGATCTGAGAAATGCTCGTTAAGTGCTTCCAAAGTATGAAAAGATGTTGATATTGATGGAACACTTTTACAAGAGACTACCACAGCCAAGTTAAGTTTATGGGCTAAGCAATGCAGTTTTTTTACTAGATTCTTCCAGGGAGGGCCAGCGGAACTTCAGGGGGGCCTGCCCCCCTGGCCCTCATCTATAGCTACGCCGAAGCCTATGATCATTATCTTTGAGTTCTTGGGTAATTTGGATTTTGTGTGGATGTAGGCCTAAATCCGGCCGCAAAAGTGGTCAGGCTGAAGTCTACGAAATGCCAAGTTCTTGTGCACGGCGAGGAATCGACTCCTGAAGACTTTCACGGACAGCGGCGATGCTCTGGGCTGCTCTGGAGCTCCTTTGACGTACGGGTGTTGGCTGATTGTTGACTGAACTGGTTGTCTCAAATTTCGCAACCAAACGTTGCAGAGTCAACTTTGAAGGACCACCGTGTCTTCCGTAAAATGACGCGTTGCGTTTGAACTAGTGAACATTCATTTTGATAATAAAGTTTTATCATTTGTACACAATGCTCAATTGTGTAACTTGTCATGGTGATTTGACATCAGTGACTAATAATATATTTGACAGACGCTACCAAAACAACATGGCCGCCACAGGCTGTCAAGATCATCGACCCATCCTAATTGAAAAACCCTTTACAACAGATATTTTCCAACTTTCGTGGATTAACGGTGGCTTATCTTAAACCGGCCCTAAGTCTACCGAAATAAGATGGAAATCAAGTAGTTCTATATATTTAAAGCAAACTTACCTTGCACGACTTTCGGAAGTGGTGGACTTATTGTTTTAAATTCTTTCAGAACCCCTAGAGATGGTGTCAGTATCAAATGGTCACATACTACAGTCTTGTCATTGCACTCTAGAATAATCTTATTTCCGCCATAATCTATGCTTGTAACCTTCGTGTTATAAGTAATAGTATCTTTTGGAAAACGATCCACGATTGCGTCTACTAGTGCTTTATACCCATCTTTCAAATTGGAATGGGCCTCGTCGTCCAAACATATATAACTACCCCAGTATTTAGCTGATAACCTTTTTAAACTATGGCACGAATTATCTACAATTTGGAAGCGGATGTTCCAGTCTAATAGTTGCTTCTTAGTCTCTCTTGTTTCCCAATCGTCTTCAGATGCATTAAGATACTCTGCGAACTTTTTGTCTAAGTAGTCGCCTAACGATTGCGGATATTCATTTTCCTCCATAAAACATCTACAGTCTTCCAAAATTATGCCTATTTTCCAATTCACCTTCTTGACTAAATCTTCGTCGATTATAGTTCCATCGTTTCGAACGAATAATCCCAGGCCCTCTTCAGACGTTTGTTTGGAGAGAAGTCCGTGTCTTTCGGCCAACCTGCGAAAAAGGCATTGTTAGTAAATAGTAATTCAAAGCTAATGTTTCAAACTTTCATTGATTATTATCTGTACTAAGTGTCTCTCTCACCTGTAAAGCGGATTATCTCTCCCATGAAGCCATTGGGCCCCCAAATCAACAGGTTTATCGTTCACGTAAACAGTCTTTATTCTGCCACCTGGTCGGTCATCAGCTTCAATCAAGATGTAATTATGAACACTGAGTTCTTGTAATTTCAAGGCAGCACCCAAACCCGCCATTCCAGCCCCAACTATGGCGATTTTGGTATGGATCGAAGTTCTGTAGGAAAGAAGTTACCTACGGGGTTAATGTAATTCGACGTATTCCTGTCGGTGCATGATAGGAGAGCTAAAATGCAACAAATTTAGCTTGATGTATAAACAAAAATGAATAGTTTTTGAGATATTTCAATTTTAACAAAATTCTAATAATTACACAAAATCTGGCACTTTTGTCTAAACAATAAAAAATGTACATTAAAAGTCAGTAACATGTTCACTTATTTTAGTTCAATACGCTTACACTAATTCAGTATCATCATAAATAGGTGAAAAGCATGAACTTACTTTAGAAAAAATAGATATTGAGAAAAATAAAATAATTCTCATTTTCGTTTTCAATAGAATCATACCTAGCTCAAAAAATGGCCAAGGCACTGCGTACCATACAAACCACTAGAAAAACTTGCCCATAATGTCAGCTTCTCAAACAGGTATAAATGTCAAACTGCAAACCTACATTCAGGAGCATAGCGAGGATTTAAATTCGGAGAGCTAAGTCTAGTGCTTGGATCATCCACCACCTGTTATCCTTATGATGATAAATATTTTTCTGGAGGGGGCGTAATGCAATATCATAAAGATAGCGAAAATTTAGTGGCTGAAGAACCTCAAGACCCTCTGTTTATACAGGGTGTTTGGCAAAAATTTAAAGAGTAAGCATTTTGAGAATATTTTGGTCTTTGATGATTTTTTAAATACCGCTCCCATGCCAAAGATACAGTTTGAAAATATTGCGACAACTACATATAGGCCCGAATCATCTTTCTCAAATCTACCACTCCATTGGAAAATTTGGACGACTTGTATCTTTGAAATGGAGCGGTTTTTCAAAAATCATTAAAGAACAAAATACTCTCTAAATTATTCAAATGGTCGACCTTTAAAGTTTGCCGCATGTTTACCGAACACCCTGGATAACCAGAGGAACTTGGGGTGATTCAGCCCCTGGAATTATTTTCATTATCTTTATGACGTATTAAACCCCCTCCAATTAAATATTTATCACCATAAGGATAATACGTGGTCGATGACTCACCCACTAGAGTCCCCCGAATTTAAACCCTGGTTATGCTCCTGAATATAGATTTTCAATTCGACATCTATTCCTTTTTGAGGAGCTGAGATTATGTGTTTGTATGCACAGTGTCTTGGCAATATTAAGGAATATGTTCGCAAGCTTTGAAGTATCTATATCGTATATGTATATAGCCTGTGTACATATTGTGTGTTTACATATGTATGTACTCGGTATGTACATATTTGTTTTATTGTAATTTATTGATTACTACCAACTGCTAAATAGCGCACTGTATATGTGACCCTACATTTAATTCAACTATCTTTTTTTTTACTTCCTAATTATAAGGTTTTGTTGTACTCGAATATTAGCTCATCATGTTGTGTAATGGGTTAAGGCCCGGTTTCATAATCATTCACTAATGCGTTGATTAGCAAATGCACCTATAAACTTAATCATTCCATTAAAGTGGTGCGCGTTTCATAATACATTTGGAAACGTCAATTAATTAACATGCAATAAAATGTGGTTGGTACACCTGAAAGAAGGTTTTATGCCACATTTTGTGCCATTTGAACTACATTATGACATTTCGCTTAACCTGTAAAAGTGAATGTGTCATATTGTGACATAAGTTTTCGTGTTTGCAATTCTATTAAAGCATTATTACTCTTATTAGAAAGGTATGGAATCAAAGCAAAAAAAAGCATCACGTGTGCGTGATAGTAACTTTACTAAAGAAGAGGAGCTGATACTCATTCGTACAGTAGCAATATTCAAAAGCATTATAGAATGCAAATTTACAGATAAAGTGAACAATCAGAAGGTAGGTACCTGATGAGTGAGGATATAATACAGTCGTCTAGAAATACATATAGAGATGAATAAAGAAATTATCATGCAATAAGATGAATACTTGCTTTTAATTGTGCTCAAAAGCAGCTATGAATCGATGTAATCTGTTTTATCTTA